>CAJHUC010001150.1:0-27266 GCA_905146915.1 Ostreobium quekettii
CGACGCGAGGCGAGGCGACAGGGGCAAGTCCACGATGACGTCATGGAAGAAGCGCCCGCTGGTGGACCAGCCGCTGTACCGGCAACCCTCGGCACGACCGCGATGACGACACCAACCCTGCCACCTGGTTTTGATGGGGCACGCAACGAGAGGGTGATGACGCCATCGCTGCCACCGGGATTCGGTGGCTGAAGAACGCGGACTACTGAAAATCGGTAGACGGGGCGGCGATCGTGACGGGACGAGGTGCACGCTGGCGGATGACGCGATGACTGGAGGCCGCCTGAAGCCAGCTGGCGCGTCTGGAGCTGTCCAAGAGAATCTCTGGCGGAGGAGGAGTGTGTGGGGGTCTGGCTGGCATGCGACTGTACGGGGTGGACTGTAGTGGAATGTGTGACTGATTGGGTCTTTTCTTGTCCGGGAGTGCGAGTGGACTCGGACGGGTGACGAGAGGGGTGAACCAATGAGGAACAGCTGTACCAAACAAACACTCCTGTAATAAAAAGCCGCGGGGAGTCTGTCCAGACAGCTCTCCGGCAGGCCCCTGTGTGGCAAAGAGTGTCCCAGCCGCCTGTACCTCCCCACCGTCGCACCACAGCCCCCCGCCAGGTTTGGCCACCGCTGGCCTTGCCCCCTCACGTTACCCGAGAGTACGTGAGCCGGCCTAAGGAGCCTCGGGGCCCTGTGGTGTACCGCGCACTCACGCCGAGTGCTGGTGAGACGTTTGTGGGATCCGGAGTGATTGAGGGCGGCGCATTACGCAAGGCGGGCGCCGTCGCTGGTGCTGGAGTGCCGTAGCACCCTACGGGAGTGCGGATCGGCCGGTACGCGCAACGAGTGGACGCGGTGAGGACGTTGCGTCGTACGGAACTGGTGGAGGCCTCTGCGGTGAGGTGCGAAATGACTATGAGCTTTCCGGGATCGCCCGTGCAGGGGGCTGCCGTCATGGCGGCGTTGGCTGGCGCTGTCGGACGGGGTGTGAGGTTCCTGGGCGCTGGCATCCAGTGGATTGGGGACTTCTTGGTGACCCTACTCGGGTGGCTGGCCTGGATGCTGAAGATTGATGAGACGAAGACGAATTCCATTATAGGAGCGGTCAGAATGGTTTACAATGGCCTGGCCCTCCTAATTTTGTTCAAAATGACTGCCGCCATTTTCTGCGCAATGGGGCAACTTCTGCAGGATTCAGTGTACATTAACGACTGAAAAGACAGGAGAAGTCTGCAAAAGACCAGGCGACGAATCGGTTGCCTACTCTGGCACTGCCTGTTGGCAATGTGTGGAGAGCAAGCTGCAAACACCCGAAACAAGAGCGTTTTTCTCAAACGGAATGCGAGGTAAGAAACTGGAAAAAATAGGGTATTTAACAACCATTGACGAGCTGTAACACCCAATATGTGGGGTGTAAATGCAAATCGTAAAAAGGGGTTGATAGCATACAAAACACCGGCTGCCAACACACGGGACCCAAATTTTAGGCACCTGAGCCAGCATCCAGGTGAATCTAAAGAACTAGCAATGTGCAGTGCTGTACTAGGAAACTGACAGAAATACGTGTCCACAAGACTGGAAAAAATCCCTGCAGGGCAAATGCAGGATCGCACCTGCAGGTAGCTCACTGCCAGCAGCAGGCACTCGCTCCCCTCAACCTCTGTTAGGTATTGCTGAAGACAGTCGGACAGCTCATCATGCACGTGCCTGTTACAGCACAGGCACAACTTTGGGTGCACTCCGGATCAATCAATGCAGGTGGTGGAACGTTTGGATGTGGTGCAGCAGGGTCAACCATGATGCATCCACTTGACTGGCCAACTTGACAACATGCTTTGCGAAAACGGCCAGCAGGACAGTGGCTTTGAAGGCCAGTGACAGTCCAAGGCAGAAACATGAATTCGCCAAATGCTGCAAGGCACAAATCCATTGAGGTCATCATTATGTGATCGTCTGCAACAAATCCAAAATGATCAACCCCACGTGCCACTGCAGGACTCCTGCCAGCTGAACTGTCACAGCAGCAAAAGGAGTGACCAGGAAAGGCGGCACATGCCTGGAGGATGAGCATTCAATTGTCAGCCTGGGGAGAGTGTCTGGGTACCGCTCCACCAGAGTGTATCGAAGGAGCACTGGGGCACCCCCAATGATGACATCTGGCACACAGACAGCACCACTCAAGAGGCCAACAGCAGTCCTGGGTGTGTCTCCCCCACCAGCCACCATTTCCCGGGCCAATTCGAGTGTAGCCAACTCAGCTGGGGAAAATTGGACTCCTCCCTCCTCTGGGAAGGTAGCCAGCAGTGCCTGGAAAGCACAAACTGCCCTCAGCCCTACCTCACTTGGCAGCTTGGTCACTCGCCCATTTCCTCATGTGGCCGTCGGCTGGTCAGGGATTTGGAAAGGAGAGAAGCAGCTCAGCCAAAGGCATGTGCAGAATTGCCACCAGCACCAGTGCACAACTGTTTCTGAACAGGCCAGTTTGGGACTTTGAACTCAAGCTGTAGTCTACTCACTGAAGCCGTCCTCTCTTTAGTACTTTAGCAATGGGACATAGAGTACGCTAACAACTGCAGGAACTACAATTTGAGCAGAAAAGGCCGCAGCACTGCTTGGATCCCCCAGGTGGGTGCATGTCCAACATGGCCAATTAACTGGACAGAAAATGGCTTGTTTCACAGCCATTGTATCCACTGCTGTGCAGAGCTTCAATTCTCAGAATCTTGATGCAAAGGATCAAGGACAAAAGGACCAGGGGGTTTTCACTTGGATCCCTCAGAGATATCTGAGTCATATATGAATGTGGAATAGAATCGCAACTAGGAATCGTTGATTTCTGCGTTGTGTAGATGATTGAGAAACACAGACATCAGATTCACAAAAGATTAGCATTCATTGATGCATCTTTCAACAAGTCCTGATAAAGACCTTATCCCTTGAAGGCAAATGAACACGCCCAACGTCTACTCCTCCGAGGCACAGATCGCCAACAGGAGCAAGAGTCGGCCACGACTTGGCCGACAGATGGCAAGGACCATACTGTCTGTCACCTGGTACGACAGAAAACTGGTGGTGCTCTGGATATGCCCATCTTGGTGGGATATTAACAAACTGTCTGGGACACCATGGCGGGACCCTCCTGCACCATTCCCAGTACAACTAATCCAAGATGAAGGGCCGACATGTGTTCGCTACGTTCTTGGCGGCATTCTTCCAGGCCAGCCATTTTCCTGCCCATGCACTGCACTGCACATGCAGCAAGCTGCCAATCGCATTTCCATCAGCTTCACTGCTCCTTGTGAGCATTATACTGGACTATGAGGATTACACGTTATTTCCTAAATTGCCTACAATCTTCCTTTGGCGGGATTGCCCAACATGTGACATATGGCATTCATGAAGGTAGATGCGAGCGGCCCACGCGTGGGATACAGCACTAACACGTCGGCATAGGTCGGGCCGACCAGATGACGGTAGGCACCGCCAAGGCGCGGAATTAGCCTCTTTGACGCACAAGTGCCAGCAGCGAAAAGGCCACCAACAGAAGGTGCAGCAGCATGGTAGTTGCGGCGCTTTTGGATTTCCAACCCCTCTCACCTCTATTTCATCCACCTGGCGTTCCAAGAGACCCAATTCCGGTCCTGATCCATTCATGAATCCCGCTGATCAACCCATGAATGGATTCGAGTTCTGAGCCGCCCACTGCCCCACCATATTCCTGTCCGTTCTCACGCCTCGCGAGATTGCGAGGCGTCCGAGTGAGTAATCGCTGGGCCTCCGAGCTGCTTGGACAGCCGCTGTGCCAATGCACAAGCTGTTGGGGTGCGTCTGCTTCAGCCAGCGCCCAGGCGGCACTTAGGGGAGCGACTGAGGTTCGCGCATCGCAGGGGCAGCTGCGGTGGTCTTCTCCTGCAGGCCACTGGCCGCTGTTGGCAAACTTGGCTCACAGGCAGACCAACATTTCCATTCCGAACTGTCCGCAACACCGCATAATGACCACCGTTTCACTAGGTGGGTCACTTATGCGTAATGGTGGGCGACTTGTACGCGCTTCGAGAATATAGTTTGCAAGGCATTCTGGCTGGTTGATGATGGATGATGATCCTTGCCACATGAAAAGGAAAGTTCTGTAGGTGCAAGGTAATTCGAGCTGTTCGGCTACGGGGGTCGTTGCCGCCGTCGGCAAGGCTCTTCGTTGTGGGAAGGGTGAACAAATATGTAAGCCCTGGGCGTTTTGTGTGTGGCGTGGCCTTGCGTCTGGCCGTGCGCCAACCCGTTGAAGCATCGGCGATCGTGGATTCGCGCTTCCCGTGTGCACTCCAAAGGGAGCCGTTTGAATCGCATCAACGGCATTTCCTTCAAGAGAACAGAAATTCATTTCGTGTTCACACAGTGCTGAATTGTTGGGAGCCAGCCAATCACGATGCGCCATGTGCGAAGATCATGCCCCGCCCGCTTTCCCGCTTTCAGAATATTCGTTGTCAACAAAAAAAAAATTCCGGTATAATCTTGGCGTCCGCCTCCTGGACAGCTGTTTTCGTGAGCCCTCCTCAACTCATGGAGAATTGCATTTGCAAAAACACGAACGCAACAGGAAGGTCACGACACAGATCAGCACGTGTGGCTACACGGCGTGCACTTGTTGGGCTGTTGCTGACACACTTGGCGAGCCGGAAAAACGGCTCTGTTCAGTGCCACCTTGTTCCATTTCGAGACCATATTGGGTGAATGGAAGTGTCTTATTGCTGCTGAATTCGCCAGTCCGCGGGCCACGGGCCAGACGAGCGATCATTGAGAAAGATGTCTTGCCCTCCAGACGTCCGGAATTCGCTGTGCTGCGAGAATCGGCAAGCGTGTGGGCCAAGAAACCGAGAGCGCTGGGTCATCCGGCCAGGCCAATCCAGCCCCTTGAGCACTTCCCGGGATCGAACACTCCTCCACGACATACAGCGCGTGCTAAAGACGAGACACCACTCGTGTAATCGATTGGGTTGTTCAAGATCTTGAGCATCGGATTTAGAGCCGATCGTTCACCAGATGTCAACAGATCACACAGACTAGGGCAGCATGAGAGCGCTCGCTTGCTACAATGGAATCTAACTATGTTTGATTGATAATTGCTCCAAACAAGGCACATATAGAGCAACATTCTCGCCTAAAGGCAGGTGCACCCTCATGCATTCTGTCATAGGAGTTCCAGGAGAGTTCCAGAAGTACTGGATGTCCCCCTCAAACTCTGCGAGCCATTTCAAATCCTTGGCAATCTAGAATATGTCCGCATGAATCCAATGTTCCCCCTTCTATTCTGTTTTCACCAGAGATGTCCCATCAAATGTCCCTCGCTCATGGCTGCCAGACCATTCCATTAGGTGCAATCACATGCGCAGCCCCAACAGTCATCCCCACCTGACCAAACCACATTCATGATCACGAAGTTAGGTACCCATGTTGGACCAACACGTACTGTAGTATATTCAATACCTTCACAAAAAATTTAAAAGTTACGCTTTTTGCGCAGCGTTTGTTTTCAAGAGCGTCGGTTTTATTTCTTTTACGTGGCTTTGCACAAATTTTAACAAAATAACGTTGTCTATTTTATTGTTTTCTCCCCACAAGATAGCCAAACGTTACCTTACTACGCGGAAGGGTTTACAACCCAGCAGTACCTTTTGCCTGTTGAAAGTGATGTTCTTTCGGTTGTGATGTTTCTAGGCACAGACATCAACTCGTGTGTCTATAATGGAAACACAATTCACCAAACATAAGGGTATTTGCAAGCTTTCTTTCTGAAGTACACAGAGTTTGCCGCAGAAACTCACGCTGTCCCAAAGTTTGGGACCCAAACAGCATAAGTGTGATCGAAGAGGCGTCCTGTGAGCCAAGTCATGCCAAACGAATCCAGACCTCTATCGAATTAGTCTACGAGCATTTCCAACAACTATCGCAGTGATGGTTTGCTCAAGCCATCCCTCGTAAAATCAAACGCTCTTTTCTAATCAAGACCTGCATTAGAGATTGCTCCAGAGCAATCGCTAGCTATGAAAATAATTGACCCACACAGTGAAACAGTGGCAACCATTGATCACAACTCGGGGCCCAGTGCCGGCCGCGTCAGCAGCCTTGCGCATTCGACGGGTGCTACTTCGCCCCCACGATGGACGCACGCCGCCAAGGTACCGTCCAAAAAAGCGCAAATGTCCCCTTGCCCGGGGACGCCGTCGCCCTTGCCCGCCTGCAAACCCCTCGCCGACCGGCTGGCCCTCCGCTTCTGAGACCGCACGTCCGCGAACGCCTCTCCCCCCAACTTGCCGGCCCAGCCACGCAAGGCGAACCACCCCGCTCCCTGCCATCCCCCCCGTTGGTCATCGTCCCTTCCCAGACCCTCGACGCTTATCTTGGGCTCCTCAAGGCGGCTTGCTTGCAGACACCAGGGCTCCGCAGAATCTCCCTTTGCGGCGCAATTCGAGCCACTCCGCTGTCATCAGACCGCTGTTCGGCGCATTTGGAGGCCTGTTCCGTGCCCTTTGGCGAGCAATCGCATCAGGGAGGTGCTTGTCCGGGCGAGCCCTCCTTCTGCGCCCAGCGGCGGCATCGGCTCGCATCGCGCTGGCCGGCAGGGGAGCCCCGGCCGGGTGATGAGCGTAGGGAGCGGCGACATCGGATTCAGCCACAGCGGCGGGCGGCGGCGCGCCAGGAGGGCCATTTTTTGGTTGGCGGCCCGGTGGGGGCAGTGTGGGCCCGGTGGAAGAAATGGCGTTGACGATCGTGAGCACGCAAGTGCCCACGGGCGACGCGCCCATCTGCGACGTGATGCTGGAGCCTTACATCGTGATTAAGGAGGGCGACGGCCCGGGCACGGCGTGCCATGTGCCTGACGAGGGGTGCCTGGAGTCTGGGGCCAGGTTCCGCCTGCGGTCGCGGTGGTTCAGGGCGATGGTGCACGGCGGCAGCGCTGTGTGCAGCGTGCACCCCGACCGCGAAGCCACCATCCAGTGCCTGCTGTGCCTGCGCGCGCACGCGCCGGCGCCGCTGAGCTTCCACTGCGGGCCGGAGTGCCTCAAGGAGCACTGGCGCATGCACAAGGACGACTACCACCTCAGGCAGTACCAGAACGGAGGTGCGCCGGAGGGCGGCGGGCGCTCCTTCCTACCCCGCTTGTTTCGTCTCTGTCTCGTCCCCTCTTTTTGTTTCGTGAATGATGGGGTGATGGGTGCCTCCGTTGTCGTCTGCTCAAGCCCTCTGTGGGGCAGCTTTGTGGCTGCTTCTGTTCATGCTGCCCTTGGGGAGTCCGGAAGGAGCTGGTGGCTTCCTTTTGGCCCTTTTCTCCGAGAGGGAGTATGGTTGAGTGATGCATCCCTGGGTCCTCCCACTTTTCTGCCCATTCCATGTTTCTGGACGTCCACAAAGCAAAATTATTCGCACTGCCAGTTTCATGGCATTCGCTCAACAGGTGGCATGTTTTTGTCCATGTTATTCCTGCTGTGTTCGGTGACTTCTTTAAAGTCATCTCCTGCAGGACATGGTTACTTTTGAAATCAGCTCCTTCGGACATGGAGACTTGTTTGAAATGTTCACCTGCAGGTCTGCAGAGAATTCAACAACAATCCTTTATTAGACGAAGGAGGGGGGCATCATGTGGTAGCTGGCCCATTTGGTGGGCGAGGGAACATTGGCAATGCTTGTATTCTATTTTGTTTCTGGGAACGGTGCCCAACATAGAGATTAGTGAAAACGCTTGCTTGCAAGATTCTTGGCAAATGTGAACACTTGAATTACCATTTCCTATCTGTCAACATCTGGAACAGGAGAGAGTATTCGGGCATTGCTGATTATACAGCAAACGATTCTGCTTGTAGCCCGCATTGTATTGCCAACTGTTTGCTGCCCAGTTCAAGATGTCTGCCTGCCTGATGTCCATCCACGCAAGTGTGTACTGCACTTGTCCAGTTCTGCCATTGCATTTGTACCTTCCATATCGATGGCAGCCTGTATGCCACCCACCACAGTGGCCTGGCTGCAGCAGGGATATGCTGTAATGAACACAGTCATGTGATTCATTACCCTGTTATGGAGCTCATCGCCAACAACAGAAACTGATGCATGCGCGGTTTTGGGCCAGGGGTGGAGAATGGCTACGCCTCGAATGGTTCAAGCTACAGGAACAGCAGCAGCCATGAAGAGTGGGTGGAGGTGAGATTAACTTAGTGGAGAGCTGCAGAACCAGAGTTTGGGGATGTTGACTTTGGCAGGCAAGTGTGTCTTGGGGCAGAATGTGTAAATTCTTACATGCACGTGGATTGCTTTTATCAATACATTGCAATTTCACCTCAAGCCCAAGTCGATGTACTACAGCACGAAGCACATTGTTTTTTGCTGTACTGCAGTTTGGCATTCTATCCATGACACCCCTGCCGCTCTTGCGGACTCGCAGTGTGTAGGGATGTTGGATGGAAAACTGCAGCCAGTAGGTTGACGGCAAACACTTCTGGTTGTGAGCAGCGCAGAACATGCCTAACAGGCGCAAGGGCAGTGAGTTGTGGTATCAGGATAGATGCAGTGAAAATGGAATTGCACTTGTAGATTAAGGTGTTTTGTCACAGATCATTGTGTGGATGTTGATGGCAGCATATGCTTGCATTGCAGGTTGGACGCTCACGATGTTATGTGCCCACAGCCGAAGATGTTGGGTGTGTGCTGAAGTTTGAGTGCAGTATAGCTGACTCGCACAGGCCATATTACCAGGACATGGGGGGCCTGTGCATGGGGAGCACCACCGCTCGGGTGCGGCCAGCGCCCCAGCCGCCCGTCAGGGCCATCATTCCCCTCAGACACCTTGCAGTTCCCAAGCTGCGGCATGAAGGTCGCTTCACGGTTCTCACGTACAACATCTTGGCAGATCTGTATGCAACGGTGGGTCGAAGCACAGTTATTGCTTTGCTGCAAGGTTCATGGACAAACTTAAGGAAATGAGCTTTGATGGATCTGGAGCGGCAGTGGGGAGGCATTTACACACGACTGGCTTTCCATTTTCCATGGGGCAACAGAAATTGTGCACACTCACGTGTTTGTGTTCATGGTGTTCACAATGCACTGAGGGGACCACAGACATGGATGCTTTCCTCATTGCTGATATACAGTCTGCTGATTTGCTGGTTGTTTACTGTTCCCTTTGTTCATGCAGGGGGACGTGTATGGCACGTATTGCCCTGCTTGGGCGTTGTCCTGGCACTACAGGAGGCAGAACATCATCAAGGAGCTGGCTTGCTATCGTGCGGACATCGTCTGCCTGCAGGAGGTCCAGAGTGACCACTATGAGGACCACGTCAGGGATGCGATGCAAGAGCTAGGATACATTGGGGTCTTCAAAAAGAAGACAACAGAGGTGTACACCGGAAGGGAGATGGCCATTGATGGGTGTGCGACGTTCTACAGGAGAGACAGGTTCGCCCTCATCAAGAAGTACGAGGTACGCAACTCTGCCACATCTGAGGTTCGATTGTTTTTGTACAGATGCTTTGAACCCTACAGTTGTTGCCACTATTTAATTGCTCTAAAACTTGGATGGCCATTGGTGCTGAGAAGAATTGGGCTGGCAATTGGGTGCCTAAATGGGATAGTGTAGCTCAGAATTGGTTGTTGTGGATGCAGTTGAAGTTGCTTTGTTGGTTGGTTTGCTTTAGACCGATTGGCATTGTTTGCAAAATGATAGGGGATCAAGCAGGTTGTTGTCTTTTGATCGAATATCTGCCTGTGCAATTTTGGCATTTCCTGGTGCAGAACTAGCATTCTAATGTGTAGGCATTTTGTTGGACCCTCGTAAGCTGATATATGGTCAGGTTTATTGGCAAAGTCGTACACGGGTCAGAGCTATAGATACGTTGGCAATGGCCGAGTGAGTTTATGTACATGCAACAATGTGCTTTGCACTGTGCTGTTTGCAGGTGGAGTTCAACAAGGCAGCCATGTCCACTGCAAATCATTTTCCAGAACCTCAGAGAAATGCTGCGCTGAACAGGCTGTCCAAGGTAGGAATGTGAATGCATAGTATCAAAGGCAGAAAGAAGCTTTCACAGGCCAAAGTTTGCTTTCAGTAAGGCAATAGCTTGTGCAACAATGAGGCTCATTTGCACCAAATGGAGGAAGCTGGTGCACAAGATATCAGTATCACAGTTGCTGGATGCATCATAATCTTTCACCAAGGTCAATACGAATGTGCAACACTGGTGCTGCTTCCAACCAAGCTGGTTGCAACATCCTTGACCTGCCGATAGGTTGCGATCTTTGCTCACATTTATGCCGAATGTCCCCCACATGGGATATACACATGCCTCAGGAATGCTGTTTAGTACCTCCAGCTTTGAGCGTGAGGTTGATTTTTTATTGCACGATGCAGACTCGAGTAGTGATGGTGAACTGCAGGTCTTTTGTCAGGTGGTAGGTAGATGCTTGAAGAGCAGATCATGAACAACGGAACTGCTTTTGCTTGCTGCGCGTACAGCTGTTGTTGATTTTCTGTGTGCCCAGGACAACGTGGCATTGATTGTTGTCCTCGAGTCTGTTGCACCCATGGCAGCCCGCCAAAAGCAGCTCATCTGTGTTGCGAACACGCACATACATGCAAATCCAGAGCATTCAGACGTCAAACTCTGGCAGGTCCACACGCTGCTAAAGGGTTTGGAGAAAATCGCAGCAAGGTAGATCAGGCAGTTCAGCACAATGCGCTTCCATTTTACTCATCAGGTGTTGAACCATGTGCTTGAGTGCATTCAATGTGCCTTGACGACCAGGCTGTCACTTGTTGCTGTGTGGATGGGCTTTGCTGAATCTCAGTTTGTATCTCCAGTTCTGTTCACATTAGTCAACATAGCAATACGGATAGTGTTTTGAACGAGACATCATGTTTGCACATAGATGTAAAATGCACACATTCTGCAAATCCATGCATGAACATGAAAGTGCCTTCATGCTAGTTGGGGCATTCAAGAACATTTGTATGTGCAATGGTCAGCTGTGTCGCATACGCAAAGATCTAGTGGAATTGCACGTCAGGTTTCCCCAAGTTCCAACAAGTAGGAAGGGAGAAAGAAGGTGTATTGGCGCACGCCGAGAAGGTGTAGCAATTGTGTTCGTTATTGTGTGTAGCAGCTGCCAGTTCAATCCAGGAATGCTGTCAGGGTTTCTTGTAAGACGTACGAAATGGCTTGCCATTGCATCAGTCACAGAGCCAGCAGAGCTGCAGAACTGATATTGAGTCAATATCAATATGGTCAACATCAGAATATGGGAGCGCCCGACACCTTGCATCAACAACACCGCCTTTGTTGTGTCTGGCAGCCGTTTGCAAGTGTTAGCTATGACTGACTTTGGTTGCTGTGCTGTTCGTGTAGTGCCGACATTCCGATCATTGTGGCTGGCGATTTCAACAGTGAACCTGGAAGTGCTGCCCACACGCTCATGGTCACAGGATCTATTGACAAGACACACCCGGTAGGTGTGGTTATGGAAGTTAGCCTGCGTGTGCGCCCATGCAAACAAAGAAACAGGAGCCCCTTGCAAAGTTTCGAATTTTGCTTTTGGGCAACGGTTGTGAGGACCCAGTTGTGCACCCCTCCATTGCAATCTGCTTGCTTCCTTTTCTTTTCAACTGATGTCTTATTTTGCAAGTAACTTATGGAGCCGAGTTTAGCCAGCTGTGAGGTGGCTGTTTTTGTTTATGGAGTGGTGCGAGGTATTCTTTGTATAGTAGTGTTCATTGCTATTGGCTCTATTTGTGCATTGTTTACTAACATGGTGCTGTTCATAAAACTGTGTTCTTTTTCATAGTTGAGTTGTGTTCCATCTTCTGCCAAGCTAGTAAGTCGCCAGTGTTTCTGTTGCCTGGAATCCCATCCAACTATGGGAGCCGGCACTTTCCACCAGTGCAGTCACACTGAGCATTGTGTTCATGCAACAATGCCAACAGCTAGCAGCTCCGGACAACGGGCCGCTCACAGACTTTGCAGATCACGGTACTGAGAGACATGTGAAAAGCTGGACATGCCGTGCAGGGAGCAGCAGTCCAGTTGAGCAGCTGCAGCAAATAGAGAGTTTATCCAGCATGCTGAAAGAGCTGGGCAGTGTTTGTGGTTATGGCTGTGTTATTCTGCGATTATGGGGAGTAAGTGGCAGCCATCGAGGGTCATGTGCCGTCTAGGACCCGCGTGCCTTTGGCCTGAGCTGTGATTTTTGTCACATCATGCTTTGGCACGCTGCTGAACCACTGTTTGTGCCTTTGCCCAAGGAAACTGCTCACGATCCAGCTCAGTTCCTCCAAACGCTCCTCCCTGTGCAGCACAAGGTACAGTAGTGGGTCGGGGTTACCTGGCAATGGGATAAACTTTTCATGGGTTCATTTCGTCAGGGAAATTGACCGTCTGGCATCCATTGCTGACATGCCACTCGACGTGCATCATCGCTGCATACCACCCAGGCCGGTGTTATGGTGGAGGGAGTTATTGTGCTTGGCAAGGAACAAAAAGGTCCCCACAGCTGCAGCAAGCCGCTCGGAGTTTTCGAGCCATGCAAAAAACCATTTGACTGCAGGAAACAGCAGCGTGGCTGTCCCCAGCAACCAAGCATCTGGTGACCATGATCAGAATGGACAAGTTTTACCTTGCTGTCTTCATGGAAGCAATTGTGGAAACATCAGCCTGCTCACATGCATACCTTGAGCTGAATTAATAGTCAGGAAGCTGCAAACGCAAGGGTAGGGGTGTTGTACTGGAGAGCTTGTTGCTGCTCAAGAAAGCAGTCTGTTCTACAGCAGGAGTGACTTCCTAACAAATTGCTGGGCAAGTGTCCCTTTTCCTGTTCCTGAATTACCTGACTAATAGAATGTCTGTGTATGAAGGAGGTCGCTGTTCACTAAACATGGTGACGTGTTTTGCTTCACAAAGCCATTTGAGTACATGGCTGCGTTGGTGCCCAAAGGAGTCCATGTACACTGTTTTTCCATGCCACGTTCAGTTCTGGGGAAGCTCAGGGGCTGGATGAGCCTGCAGGCATATTCTTCTGTCCATAAGATTTATGCCTCAATTATGCAAAGCACATCTTGACTTGGTATGGCTCCATGCCGAATGCAAGCCATGTCAGTGCATTTGAGCGATTCGGTGCAGTATGCGGATCTGAAATCTGTGTGGTTGCCTGTGCTTTGCAGCTGTCACTGCGCAGTTCCTACTCTGCAGTGTTTGCTGGCAATGCAAAAGACCTCGCTGTTCAGCAGCAGGCCATGCGAATGGACCCAAGGACACACGAACCACTGTTCACGAATTTGAGGCGTGACTATGGGGGCACGCTGGACTACATATTTTTCACCCCGACTCTTTTGACGCCCACAGCTCTTCTGGAGCTGCCATCTGAGGAGGAAGTGGTGCGGGGCAATTCAAGGGATTCGGGTTTGCCAAATGCTCGGTATTCTTCTGATCACATATCTCTAATGGCAGAGTTTCAGCTTGTGATTCCATTCCAATTGGAGTAGTGCGCACAGGCACCTTGCCGCAATGCAGGCAGCTGATATAGGGCAGATCATTAGGAACTTGGGGACCCCTTCGATCATGGCATGCCGCGGATTGGACGATGGGTAATATTGCGGACACCACGATCCCTTGAGTGAATGGCTGTGATTGAAATCTGACCCTGGCTCCTTGTCAGATTATGGTATTAGCTGGTACACAGCCAACCGGGCTACTGGAGCATCCTCTGCTGGAACTTTGCAGCCCCTTGGATTTACGTTTTCAATTTTGGGAACAGGAGAAACTAAACATCGCTCATTCTGCAAGGAGAAAATGTGGAGGTGAGGAGGAAGGTGGATAGGTCGTGTGAGCTTGGGATCGCACAAAGTGGTGCCCACATGGCAATGTATTTGTTGCACCGTTTGGGTAGCCAGTAGGAAAGCAGATACTGGAGGCCAGGCAGACTGTAGGGCAGAGAGAATACGGAGATACACAGGTCAGGGGCTTGTTTGGCAACATCAGCAGGAATGGGCTGTAGCATTCTTTGAGTGTGTGGACTGGGGTGCACAGCGGCACAGATGGCCCATGCTTATCGACACTGTGTGTGATTGTGTGTGTGTGTGCATGTGTGTGCTGAAAACGGCATATGAGAATGGCGAACCCGATGGCCCCTAATAATGGCAGTGCCTCTCTGGAGGGTGTCAGTGGCCTGACGAGCCACGGTGGTGCTGTTAATGCCGGGGACATGTGATGAATAACAACATGACCGTCGACAGGGTTCTTCTGAGAGTGTTGAAATCACAGGGGAAACACAGGGATGTCGAGTGCCCAAGGGGCCATTCATTTAAGCACAGATTGGATGTAATTAATCTGTATTGTGTCTGGAGAGTTCGTTGATGGCGGAAACGAGTATTCGATGAACCGAATCCATCAACATTAGTGTTGCGCTGTCCATCTTGCCGACTGGAGCAGAGACCATTAGGAGTCAGCCGCTCCACATGAGATGACGGCGGCATTGCAGAAACTTCGTCTGCTGGGGCCAGAGCTGAACATGGACAACTGGCGGGGATGATCGTGCTGAGAAGTGGAGTGTGCCTGCGATGCAATGTCCTTCTACGCTACTTGCTACGACACTGTGTGCCTAGCTGCTCCCGTGACCACCTCCAAACCTGGGCGCCACCTTCCATGCTGGCACTCACAGGCCTTGAGTGCAATCGTGCCTCTCGGTTGGAAATGCGTGTAGAAGATTATCTGTGGCCACTGCCATTGCCTTGATCCACGCTCCAGTGATATGCAGCGACGGCTATTTTGCTTTCCAAACCGTCCGTGGCGCGCCCAAGCGATCAATTTTGTGGAACCCCCAGCGCCCTGGAAAGCCTCCAAAAGCACACCTCAAAGAAATGTACTCCCGAAGGTGGGTGGAAGCAGCTGCGGCAAGGAGCCAAATAGGAACATGTACAGATTGGCGCTGGAAGGTAAACGAAGGCAGGGGATGACATAAAGAGATGTGAACACGATAATACTACAATGGTGATAGCACGTAGGTGGTAGCTCATTGGTGAACAAGAGCATAAACAAGAAACCAAACAAGCACAGGGCGCGTTCCCCACTTGGTATTACGTCACACTTGGTATTGCGCCACACTTGGTATTACGTCACACTTGGTAGCACGTCCCACTTGGTATTAAGTCGCACTCGATGCGATGGATATCAGCATTGCCCCCCTGTGTAATGTCTGCGCAATGCTATTGTGCCCAGAGGTCGTCTAACCACATAGAGAAGCTGGCTGAATTGTGCATCGCGACCATACCAGATGATTTGTGGCATTGTCTGTCGCTGGCCTCGCTCGCTTGACGCATTCTCTTGTGTTCAGTCGCTCCTCTGCCTGCAGGCCAGCTGGAGATCGCGGTTGCAGCTGTTGAGCTTCCAAGGGACTGCGCGGACGCCAAATCATGCTGTGAACGGCGCCGCTCGAAATAATGCGTACTCCCAATGAAAGCGCAAGTGTCCTGTGTGCTTCATTTGTGGACGTGAAGTCATGAAGGTATGACGTCATGAAGGTCTTGAAATCATGAATTCATGGATTCACGGAAGTCCTAAAAGGGCCTGAAGGTCATTTTTGTTGTTTGGGATTTTAGGGTGTTTGTTTAGATTTTGGGACTTTAGGTCCCTAGTATCCTTCATGACCTTAAAAGGTCGTGAATTCAGGCGCGTGATTCATGTGCCCATGAATTCATGACCCCTTCATGAACTTCACACGGTAACGATAGGTATCGGACAATCCTCAATGAAACATTTCCACGTTTCCAATGGGCTGTCCAATGCACCAGCGTTCGAGCGATTCAAGGAGCTGGCGTATTACTCAACTCGGATCAGGAGCCTCAAAGCAGTGGTCCAGTGGAGCCTCAAAGCAGCATATGATGTAACCACTCATGCAGTTGTTGATACCACTGTGCGACGTCGAAATAGATATTCCTTGCACCAATTGCTACCAGGGCGGACACAAAAGTGCAGCGTTCAGGTTTTGCTTCAAGGCCTGCATAACTAGGTCCCATCGGGGTCCAGAGCCGCCGGCTGCCGTCCCAGCGCCCCACCCTGGTTTTTCATCTTGGTCCTGATATCAATATTAAGAGTGGCTGACACAAGGGAAAGGAAATATAGACTGCAGCGGACATTTAGACGCGATTAGTGCAAACCGCGACAACCTCTTCTTTCAAAGAGAAAAAGGTTTTCTGTCAAAGCGTGGCAGTGTGTGCATAAGTGACAAGTGGCTATCGGCGACATGAGCCGCTAGTCAAGGCGTCTGGTGTCTGATCCCGTTTTTTGTCTTCCTTTTGCGGTCTTGGCTTGTCGGCTTCGTCGCCCTCTTCCACCTTTTGAAATTAGATTCCAGAATTCGCACAATGGAGCCTTGGCAACTACAGCCTATCAGAGCACGGTGATTGCACAGCATCCACCGATGGCGCGTCAAAAATTTGGCGCGATTTCTGGACAATGCCAATTGCGTCTTTTGGGTCCGCAAGGGAGCATACTTGTCACCGCTCCCGCCTTAATTCCGGCCACTGGGCAAGCTGTTGCGCAAGAACCCAAGCTCCGGGTAGGCCACACATGCGGAGCGGGGGGCCTGACCTCCCTTCACAACCGTGTCTGTCGGCACCTTGCTTTCATCCGATTGGACGAATTCCCTTGGCCGCTCAAGCACAGACTTGTTGCCCTTGGCTTGTTGCTTTTGTTGCCTTGCCAACAAGCCTGTTGCATTTGGCTCATTGACCGCATTTTGAAATGCGCGGGTGGCCAGCCCCTGGAGCCCGCGCACTGTTCCGCTTTGAATATATACGCGATTCCTTGATCGAGAAACTTGGGGCCGGTTTCCGTGTGCGAAGGGGCGGAAGATCCATGCCATAACTGCGAACAGGCTGCGCTCGAATCCCGCTCGGAAGTTGGCCGGCACTCGACTACCGCTGTCCGCCTAAGGTACGCCCAACATGGCTCGTATCTCTGTCGCAGCTGCGCGAGTTGCGGCACGCACGCCGGCTTTGCCTGTGGAAGATTCATCGAGATGTTTCCGTCCCAAGGAGTCTCCATAAGGAGCGTCTCAAAAGCTGTGTCCACAGGGTTCCCTCTGGGGACCACGACGTGGATTAAACCCCGCCAATTTGCATCGAACTAAGCCCTCGAGGGGGCACGATTCACGGGGCGCTTGAGAACATCGACCGTGACATCTCGCAGGGCCGCTCGAACTGAAGGCCGCCCACATAATGATTCTCACCGCACTCAGATTCTCAGCGCGGTCTGCATTCAAAAGTCTGACTTCTGAGTCTCAACGCGTTGCCAGTTCGTTTGCAGGGCTGCAGATCAGGCTCGATGGGAGCTCAGGCGCCCACCGGCGATTGTGCCCCGAACGGGACCGCGGCCGGGGCTCTGCAAAAGAAAGAAAGCGTTTTACGTGGGCTGGTTGCCGGAGACAGACATGCACAAATCGATCTTCGGGCACCAGGGCATGGGAAGGGCCGCTTCATGGCGCGGAGCAGGCAGCGATCGGGCCAGAAACCGATGTCGCGTTTGCGCGCGGGGCCTCCTGGCGAATTCGGGCGCCTCTCAGGTGATTCTTTCGCAATTCATAGCAAGTGGGTATTGTTTTCCACCCTGATTACGTGAGGTGCCAACAGGAGAAAGGGCTGTGTTCTTTCGCGTGCAAGTAGGTCCCCTGAAACCCAAACCGTAAAAAGCAGAAAGTAGCCCAACTTTGAAACTCACCACCTGAATGCGGCCAATGCTCTGAACCTGTGTAAGTGACCATCTGCGACGCTTCAGGCGCATACCGTACACGGTATGCCGTACGTACGGCATGGTCCACCACCGGCGGTTGTATCACATAGTATGATTGCATTTGCCCAACGTAAAGTGCACTGCTCCTTCACCAATTAGGCCACCACGGGAATCTTTGGAAGCTACGCCGCCTCTTTTCTCAAAGGTGGAAGAATCAGTAGCACAGCCTATACGCACCAAGCATCATGTTGGAGCGCGGTGGGCGCGCCGCACACCGGTAGAAAACAGCCTTTCGCGATGCTAACGGCGACCCATTTGGCACAAATTGATGGCATCTCAGAAAATTTCATGCCATTGCAACCACTGTGACGGCGTCGCTTTGTGTCATAATGGTATCGGAGTTGGCATCACAAATACGCAGTTTTCTACCAGTGGCTAGGCGCCGCCATTGCCAGCGCAGTGGCGCTCGAGTGACAAAAAGCCTGTAAAGTGCAGCATCATTTGACGACAAGTTGTTCTGCGCTATCGCATTAGGTACCTGTCCCGAAGGTGGCTTTCAAGAAATGGGAACCGTGTCCGTGGAACGCACTACCGGTACGTTGGACGGCTCCAGCACCAATTTTAGGGATTTCTCACACCCGTGTACAACACCGCAACCGCCCTTGTGCATATGGCCACAAATGACCATATGTGGTACTGTTGACTCAAGGCGCGCAGTTGTATGTGACAGCGCATCACCTTGATTCACTGGTGGAAAATGATGACAAGAGTGAGAATCGTAAAGACCTCACGATATGACCTCATTTTCACTCCATTTAGACTCCAAACGCGCGATGTGACCCCACCTGATAACAATCTGAGCAGATACAGAAGTCAGTATGAAGTGCGACCTTGCTATGACAGTATAGGGTTCACCAGTAAAAATCGGCTTTTTTTGCGATGGCATTTGAGCTAATTGGTGTCATCAAGCCCGCTTTTGTGCCATCGCAAAGCGGTGCGATGGCGCCACTCTGTGTCAAAATGGCATCGCAGTTCGTATTGCAAACATGACTTAATGCTTTCTGACAGTGGTTAACGCATCGCTGCAAACGGCGCACTTGAGCCCAGTTTGCAATATGCTGCGCTTCTTGAGACGCACCATGCACTGTGAGCTACGCACTCAGCGGCATAACTTTCCCCCCATCCACCGGTGGATACCTTTCCCCCCAACCACCGGGTACCCGTGAACTCAGAAACCCACTGTTTCGCAAGATCCATTTGATTACGAATCCGCGTTGTATGCTTTTGGCCACCCAATCTCGAAATGCTCCATCGCCATTCGAGGCAAATCCCCAATGCGTGATTACGACGGCACTATAGGCCGCCCTCCACAATGTTGGAGAGTAACCCTGTTTCGCTTTTAAGATTAAGTGGCACGCGAAAAGTGATCATTGCCACTCTGTACTGGGCCACGATGTACAAATGGTTGCGACTACACAGGTGGGGGTATGCGCGTATGTCTTTTCGGCACTACCGCAAGTATTTGAACCCACACGCATCCGGAAATTTTGCTACTACGCTCTTTGCGTATTCTGTTTTTCAGAGCGTTGTGTTCATTATTTTCACGTTGCTCCGAAAAATAAATTGAAAGAACGTTACTATTTTATTGCTTTCTCCCGCAGAAAATGTCCAAAAGTCGCGCTGTGCCGAATTGTGGAAATAAAGTGGGCTTTTAAACCCTCCCAAGTAGTAATGTGACCTTTGGTAACTTGAGACAACGCAAAGATAGATTCATGGAAGGGGTGTGCGAGCGCGGCATATCTCATGCTATAGAGATGTTGCCCGGCATGCATCTCGACACCAAAGGCCAAATTGGGTCCATCCACGGACCTAATTCGCGCGTATTCCAAACCTGCTGATTTAGGTGTGGTGTCTTGGCGCGTGGACTTGAGGAGGTCGACGCAAAGCATCCGTCGATCCAATCGCCAAGCAATTGGTCGATCAAGGGCACGGAGTCACGAAAGACCTTGCGCCTCCCCGCTCTTCAAAATCGAAACCGCCAGCAGCTTGCTATCTTGGTGCGCTGGTTTCATGAATTCGTCTCATCTGGTCTCAAGTCGATTTGTGTCCCTGAACCGTCCTTAAATTATTTCATCAGTGAAGGGGAGGCGGAGGGACTCTTTAACTAAATGAACTTTTTGAACTGACAGCGCAATTGGCATTATGATGATGTGAGGGCCGTCATAATATGGATCATTCACTAGAAAAAGAAAGGGCCAAATAACACGTGTTCAAACGTGTACAAAGTTTACGGGTTTGTGTTAATTTTTGTGTTCTTAGCGTGCAGAACTTTGATGAAATGTGTTTTATGTGTGTTCAAAAAAGTGTTATTTGGCCCTTTTTTGCTAATGATTGTCATCATAACATTAATGTAACCAACGTGCGATTGTGCTTGTGCGATGTTGTTGGTGCGTGTGTAATGTTGGTGCGTGTGCGTGCCTTTGTATTCTGGTTTGGGAGCGTGCCCTCTCGCCTTGCCACGACAATGGTCTCCCAGTGCGTCTATTCTTGAAATGCCATCCTTCAAATGGAACAACTGAAGAACAATACCTTTCGTGACTGCGGCTGATATGTGGTAATCGTCCCCGGTTTCGGTACATTGCTTACGAGGCCTTCAGGCCGGTATTCTCCGGATCCAAGACATCTCAAACATTCAGTGTGAGTTGCGCCGTTAATACCAGATTTTCAGTACAAGCAACTGAAATCTTCCCCATAAACCAGCAGGCCTGCAGCCGCCGTTCCGCACTGATTGGTTCCACGTTACGAGCTTCATCGAATCAATGGCTTTACTGAGAGATTCTAATTGCCTATTCAACCAAACATTTCAGTTCTTCCGCACAGTTATGCACTTGCAGGTGCGAATGTTGCGCAGCTGTACTAAATGGGAGCGCTGAATGCCCAGGCGTTTGTGGTGGGCACCTTTTGACCACAATAACAGCCACGCATCCTTGTATTTGCAGGTGAGCTTTTGCTGTATGGAAAAATGTACGGACACTACTGGACGATAATCCTTATGCAACAAAAAAATATCATAGGTGTCTTACACCGAAGCAATATTATACTAACAATGAATCTATATATAGAATGTGCTCCATGTGCTCCAGAGGGAATGTCGCACTAATGCCCACCCTCCTTTTTGGTACCTAAATGGCGTATTCTGTGCAAGAAAATTTTCTCACAGGTAAATTTTAGATCAAAGTATTCTATCTGTGCACATGCTCTCCAATTCTCATTGGCGACGTTTTACCAGTATATTGATTCAGGAAGAATCCTGCCAAATACTGGTTGAAATTCTCGTTTCGCCCAACTGCTTCAGAAAAATTAGGTTGAGGTGCCTTCTTCGGTGATCCTTGCTTCCTGAAGATGCGCTCATCCACTTTTTGGACGAAATGGTGTCGATATTTCTGTATGAGCGCCTCCAGATCGTCCGCCAAAGAGATCCCCGTCAACGTGGCGTTAATTGCAGAGCTTCTGTCACTGGAATTTGTATTAAGGAAGCATGAATTTCAGCAACTCAGGCGGGCACGGACAAGAAGAAAAGCATGTTCATCTGACATTTACGCTATTGTCTAATTCTCAAAAACTTTCAACAATGGGCCCTCACATTGCTGTGGCTGCATTATTACCATTCGGAAATTCGGTAGGCGCTTATGCAACATTGATAGGCGCTTGCATCCAATCCGCTCTACAGATACGAATTAGCGTTGATCCAAGGGCCAGGACCTTGGATTGACAGGCCCTGTCAATGTAACACGAATTCGTGTTACATTAGGCTTACGAAAGCCTACCAAATTTCCGGATGTATCTAAGGTCTGACGTATGAATCGTTGATGCAGCGGTCCTGCAGCACTGCTCGCCTGGAAATGTTGCTTCAATATGGCTTGTTGGAAGGTTGGCAGGGCTTCCATGCTCTTCACATATTACCCTATCAGGGGGAAGATGTGTCGAAGAAAAATGCCCTACGGATAAATTAAAAGCATTTTATTAGTCATGAAAGAGGGCAACTGGCTATTAAGGTTTCCACAACACCACCTGATATCTGCTATCGCTTATATTTTTATTTCTCTCTATGAAAAAAGTTTCCGGCTCTTGCATGGGTAGCTCAAATGCCTGTTCCGTTTTAGATGAAATATTTACTTGATGCAAGCTCAATCTTAGTACGGCACTTAAATGTGTAATTTGTGCCACAGATCTGCGATCTGCCAGTTGTCCTCCATCAGAATCCTTTCAAAACCATAATCTCAAAAAACGCTGCACCATATAGCCACGTTACCGTCTAATTTGCTCACGATAACCATGAAATCTGCAATGTTGTGGGAAACGGTGAATTGCAGATAATATTTTGTTTCGTCTGCTGTGTCGAGCTACAAAATCAAATCGGAATTAGTACAAGCCAGATTTAGGCCGGCCCTTAGGCCGATTTATTGCCGGCCCTTAGGCGGCATCCGGCGAGCAACACCTGGTGCTTTTGGAGTCAGCCGAAGGCCGTTATGATTGCGTACTCTGTCTGAAACTGATATAAAATCAAAATTCAAATGTACAGCGTGCGCAGCTCATAAAGTGCAAATTTAGCGCTTGAGTGGAAATGTCAAACATGACAAATATGGTGTATATAAGCCGATATTTTGGCTGTTGGCATTACCGAATATGCGTTGCCGCAACTCATTGTTACCTAATTCTTCAACTTTTTGTCGAGAAGACTGCTGTTATTTTGGATTGATCATTGGGAGTTGAATTGGTTAAATTATTGAAACTCAGTGCCTCTCTTCCCATCTGGGGATGCCAGTGTGGCATTCCATGTCCTGATGCCTTGAAAACATGCCAAATTGGTTGTACTTGATACCCACCTACCGTTGCCAACCTAACACCCTCGTATTACGACTTTTGAACATGCAAGCATTGTAAAAGGAAATGCGGCCTGATCGGGGACTGGTTTGGTGCCTTACAGTCTCTCGGCATTGTGATAATAAATATGAAGGTTGATTGTCTGTCAAATGGCACAGATCTGGAGCACACATTCAGCGGAAGCAGCGATAGTTGGGGTGCGTAAGGAACAGCACGGCACATTTGCATGCCGCGCCTGTTTCGTCAGCATTTCTCAAACTTTTGTTTATTTTGCTTACGCTTTGCCTCTGGATTTATCCATTTGACCCTTGCTTTAGTGATGCGACATATAACATATGCTTGCATTGGATTCCTGCTTACAATTCTGCACTATCTTTGAGATTTCACAGCCTGCGTGGGACGTCTATTTTCAGTTGTGTTGACAAACGAGATAGGCTATGTCATTCCAAGATCATAGCTTACATTCAAGACTTCCTTCCGCCCGTGTGCCACACTGAGTCGACACGACAGTGAGGATTGGAGAGCAACAAGTTTCGGGGCGCGCACATGTCGGTTATCTATAACCTGTGCAGATACCCTGCTTTGGCTGTCGAAGTTGGTGGCAAGAAATTGATTTGCGACATCTGAAGATTCAACATGGTTATTGAGGGCCAACGTGTATTTTAATAAGACATCCATGAGTCAACATCTCCTCAATGGATATTGTGAGTTCCATGAAGAAAATTTTAAGCGAACCTCCCACAGTCGAGAGAACATTGACAGCCCTTGCAGCGGCGAATTTGTTGATGAGCTGACTGCCAATGTTTCTGCAATGCCTGGCAATGGAAATGGCCGCGATTCAAAACTGGTTAATGATAGGCGTTCTACGTTGTCATCAGTGGCATCAGAGGCAAAAGCTCAGATGGAGCTTTGATGCTTTGAGGCTAGTAGCAACATTGATAAACAGCGCACTGCGTGTTGATGGCACCAACAAACTTTTTGCAGCAAGTCCCATCAGCGTTGCTGTAACGCCATCTCGATTTCTGAATCAGTGTTGCTGTGCATATGAGATTGCTAGAATGAATGTGCTGCCCAAACACTGTGCTTCGAATAATTGACGCCGATGCGCTTGAAGCTTTGCTTGAAGCTCTGTGTGATTTGATCCAGACATTTGATACCTGAAACAGAAAGTATGACGGATTCTGCCGGGTTCCAAATTAGTACACTATTGGGAAGCTTCTGGAATCCTTGTGAGCATCCAGAAAATGCGGGACATAAATGGGCATGCCCCTATGATGTGGCCCAGTTTCGTGCATGCCATCGCAAAAAAGATACGAAATAATAACACATTTTGCGAGCACATATGTAAGCATGCCATCAGCGTTCTGCACGCTAAAAATACGGAAATAAAGCAAAACCGTAGATTTTTCACACGTTTGAACACGCGTTTTCTGGCCCTTTTTTTCCTAGTGCCCATGCTTCATACGAAGCATAATTTATGCGCAATAGTCACCAAAATTCGAAGAAGACAATGTGTTTATTGAGTGGGCTGATCGTTCGATGGATGCTAGGCCGTCCGCGACCCCACCCACCCACCACCACCACCACAGGCACCACCAGGGATTAAGGGAAAGCATAAAGAAATGATCAGCTTGATTATTTTATTATTGCTTGATATTTTGACAGTACCCAAAAGAAGTTCTGGAAGATCAGAGTTCCGTTATGGTGAATCGCTGATTGCCAGCTGACTTACGGCCATCGCGGTGGCCACAAATCTAAAGCGGTGAAAAACGGAACCCGTTTTGTGCAGTGTTCACTTCCTTGCATTCACAATTTCCCGGATGGTTCAGGGATTAAATCTGTCGTCCCCATCATGGATTTGTGCCGCCACCGCTTCCAAGGCGCCAAGGTGGTGTCCTTGAAGGTCAAAAGATGCAGAGACATGAGATATTTCCCCCGCCACGTGACAACCGTCTCTCTATCAAATCCAGAGATATACAGAGTCAGCATTTCGCCCCCAATTCTTATGGTCGAAGATTTCTTAAGCGCTTCTGACTGCCAGCACCTCATCGAGCTGGCGTCGCCGAGACTCACCAGGAGCAAGGTATCATCAGGTCAGGTGCCGCCGTGTTCAACGACAAGAGAAATAAGCACTGGGCGCACTTTTGCTAAGTATTGGCATTTTCGGCGTGCTTCCTGGTGGTAAAAATGTGTGCAGTGAAATACTGATGTTGCGATCATCATTGCATTATCTTGGTGCACATTTGCATGAGCAACCTAGTTTTGCGCGTGTAGCATGAATGCTTTTTATGTGTCTGTGTAAAACACTTCGCACTATTTCCGCGCAGATCGACAATCGTTCTCGACATGGCATTTTTTGTGTCGTTATTCTTTTGCTGGTTGTCCATTTGTTTGCATTTTGTTTTGCGTACATACGCGTATATAACATATATGTTGCTGCACAGAATCGTGTGTAACAAGAACGGTGCAGCCAATCTTCGTTTCCATATTATGAATTGGATAGGTCCATCATTGTTGAGTCGAAAAGCTGCATTGTGTGCATTGGATGTGCCCTGACTGAGTGCCGGATGAATAACAGGGACTGAGACGCCCTGCCGCACGTCCAGTGGAATGTTTTACACGGGAACACTTGAAGAAGATGCAGTTGTTCAGGTAAACGGGTTGGCTGCCATACAAGTTTTGCTTTACTATGTACTGATGCAAAATCACCCATGTATACATGTACCGATCAAGCCGTCGCAACTGCGAGCACATTGAGGGCAGGCGAATGGCATTCCAGGCGTTTGGTGCTTCAACAGATGATCGCTTTATCTCCAATGCTGCAGCAACCTTTCAGCCTATATGGATGCACATCTATCTGCGCAGTCAATGGGGCTGTTGGTGCACATGTCAAATACTGTCATCCTAGCGAAGCGTGAAACGATGCTTCATCGTTTATCATCATTTGCGACTCCATAGCGATCAACGGCAGTTGAACGCAAACAGCCCATATTGATAGCGACCAATCATGCGCATCGTGAATCGTTTTGAATGCAAAAGGGGCTGCTGTCCATTCACTCAGCCACGCGTCAATCCAAAACTTTCTTTTGCAGTCTCCAGCTCAGGCCTTCTAGCATTTGTCGTGTACTTGCGATTCCTCAACAGTGATGTACCTTTGACAGTGGGGCAATTCGGGTGATATCCAGCACAGGGCACAATTTTTTTCGCAATTTTTTAGTCAATCTTAACTGCCCCTTTTGTTACAATACAAGAAATTCGAGAGAAAAATCGACCAGCTCGTGAAACGCAAAGATGTAATCGGCCAAAGGAAACCTCTGGAGAGGAGCGAGCCACTTCAGGGTGAGCATGTTTTGCACTTTGCTTCCGTCAATGCAAATATCCAAACACGCCGCGGCGTGTTCGGCCGAAGACAATGTCATGGAAATACATTTACCTTTTGGACTTCCATCGCCAATTATCTGACTTTTGCTAGACCGCTGCACTCCATTTATTCATTCATGCACCAGGCATTCATCCCTGAAGTGCATTTATACTGCTTAATATTACTTTGCAGCGCTGTTATGCATACACGCTGATTCTGAGAGGTGTTCAGCTCCAGCATTGTGTCATGGCATTGGGATCGATCCTGAAAAGGCCGCCCATCGCATTAGCGCAGTCAGAACTCTCATTGATTTTCAGTATTGTTGGATTTGTTTCAGTTCCCATTTTTAGCTCCAACAGGAATATTCGAGGAGGCCCCCATTTCATTTACTTCACCTTGTGTACTTCATTTTCATTTTTCCAAATATTAGAACAGGATACGACTCGAAAATTTCTCATCTGGTTTGGTGCAACACCTTCAGGTATTTGCTACAACGTCGGAGAGTTCTACTCGGAGCATTATGACAACAAATGTGGAAGCAAAGGTGAACGAGCGGCTACCATTATTTGTTACCTCAGGTTTGTAGCCCCCTCAGTCATCCATGTGACAGATATTACTGCAGAAAGATTCAAACCCACCGTCACTCATCAAATTGCAGTTGTGAGCTGTGAGCCTGGGAAACCAATCATATCACCTCAGATTTGCACAACAAAATTAAACACAGTATTGTAACTCTTGTCGAGTTTTTGCTCCGAAATTCTGGTGTCAATCAATCATGTATTCAATCAGCAATGTCACCTTGAACGCAAGCCATTCAGCCAAGCGTTTCCAGGTGGCTCTGAAACGACTCGTGCACCATGCAACATTGCAGTGCCCCCCATCGCGTGAAGTGTCCTGACCTAGGAATGCGTTTTAGACTGCAAGTCGGAGCAGAGACATAAAAGTGGAGGGCAGGCCACAGCATCCTTTTAGGATGAGCTGGCGGACATCAGCTCATCCTAAAATGCGTGATTGAGGATCTCGCCCCTCCATCGCCATTCCCCGAATTGTGCGCCAGTTGGGGGGGGGGGGGGGGGTCTTTCCAATTCTCACTGCAAACTTCTTCTGTCAAGTCTTGGGACGTCGGCAGTTCCCTTGCCGCACGGGACAAGTTCATTCCCGCAGGATCGTTGTTTGCATGCCGGAACGGCTCACTGGTGATCTCAGTTTCTTGGCGCGATGTCTCGAATCTGTGGGCAAGATTCTCGATCACACGTTTTCAGACGTGCTGC
>CAJHUC010001151.1:0-81009 GCA_905146915.1 Ostreobium quekettii
GACGATTTACCAGCGCTCACTCTGACAAAGCATGGAAAGGTATTTTAAGGGCGGTGCAGGCCACATCGTTCCTGGCTTTCTTGGTGTTGTGTTTAGCAAGCAGTAAACTGCTCATTCACAGTCCTCTTTTGCAAATCATGGAGGGATCAGGATGACCAGCAGGGTTTGCGGATTAAGAGCCGTGAGACAAGCTGGCTGAACTTCATAAATGCGCCATATCTTTGGATGGCCTGGGCCACCACAGTTCTGACTAACACAGTGGCACCGTTGATGGCAGGAATTCGACAGTAACTTCCATCAGCTCCTTACCTGTGTTTCGACTCTGGCGTGCTCAATCAGCGTCCTTGCATCCGCGGTGAGACCGCTCATGGCACACCCCATGTGCTCGTCGATCTCCATCAGCTTCTCAACGCTGCTTGGCTCCTACAAGATCGGAATTTGATCAGAACCAAAGAGGCTGAACCGAAACTCTTGCTTAAGAGCGGGACCGTCATTGCCAATGCTGTTTCCTTTCTGCCGGCAAGGCAACCTTCACATCTGAAATTGAACAACACGATTGCCCGATAGTGATCCGCGCAGATCCACTCCATCCGCGTTGCCCTGCCGCGATCAAAGGCGCTGAACACGTCAAAGCACAGCACCCCGCCCACCAGGCATCCCTCCAGGTCGCACACAGGCCAACACCCGTCCAGTCAGCCGCGCCCGAACCACGGACAGGGTGTCGCACCAGCAGCGGAGAGGTGATCCTCTTCTCAACGGCCAGCACGATGCCTTCGCCGGTTCTGACGCCGATAATGAATCAAAGCTGCAGGCCTGGGGATTTCGCTCCAGACGCCAGGCACGCTCGTTGCCGCCCTCCCGGCCCCATCGCGCTGAACCTTCCGCACGGCATGGACGTGCGCCGATCGCTTCGATCGCGTATTCGACCTGGAACAGGCGGCCCTCAGGGCTGAATGTGTTCACCCGCGAGTCGTATTCGCTGCGCGTGAAACATTGGGAAGAGGGGTCCGCAGGCGGCACGCCGGAAGGCCCTCTTTCGAGGCTGCGAAAGGCAGTCGCGCAGCGATGATGCCAGGGAGGGCTTTGGGGCGGTGCGGGCTGTGTACATATCTACGTCGATACAGTGGGGATGCTAACCTACTACCTAACCTAACCCCTAACCTAGCCGGCCCAACCCAGCCCTGGCCCAACCCTAGCGCCTAATCCAACCCAACCTAAGGCTAACCTGTAAGAGGCCCACCGTTCCGACACCGTCGACAGCACTGTATTTGATATGCCACAGGTACGCTATGGAGACCGTCGGATTGTTCCTGCCGGGCGGGATTCTCTCCCCGCCTGACACGTCCACAGGCCAGGCGTATGAAGCACCATTATCGTGGTTGTCCCTTCCGCACAAATGCCTACGACTGTCAACATCAGGTTGCCCTTTGATTCTCGACATAGGTCAAAGGACTAACCAAATACTCTGTACTTCTCTCCTTCCTCAAAACTCAATCTCCAAGGGATGGGAGGCTTGGAGCCAACCAAGATGGCCTGCAGCGATCGGCTCCGGCAGGCTGCCCGACAACCGAGAAAAACCCGCCAGGGCGCCCATCAGAACGCAAAATCCTGGGCTCCCTGTGAACTCGTGCTTATAATCCACAGATCCCTTGGCCCATGTTCAAACACAGCTTGTGGCCCAATCAGTTCAACTTCAAAGGAGGGCGACTCAAAGGAAACGCATCTGGCTGGCGGTACTACCCAGAGCGCCCGAAGCAGCCTGAGCGCCCAACCACGTCTCCCAAAGCAGAAATTCATCCACTCCCAGTCAATGCATTATGGTAGAACTTAGTCACACTGCCATTCACAGGGTCATCCCTGGAGTGGCCGCCACGACTAATGTAGGAAAGAAGGCCGCGCTAAACGGTCCAAACAACTTTTTGGAACTGCACCGCAAGAAGATTTTCGACATGCTTCAATCGCCATCCGGTGGTGTAATGGGAGCCATAAACTGTGCGTGAAGCCGCTCTTCCACTGGAGACACTCCAACACTGAGGTGCAGAGCTCATCGACGCGACCTCTTTCGCCATCTTCCACTGCTGATTGGCAAGTCAAAGTGTCCATAAGCTCTTGTTTGATCAGAGCGCACGGTTTTTTGAGAAAGGGAGCGCCCGGCAGCTGCTGTGTTGTCACCCAGCAGACCAGAGAAGGACGAAATAGAGTCGGGGAATTGATAGCTGGCTGACAATCGGGCACGACCAACCTGCACAATTCTACAATGAGGAGATTCCTATGGAACTGAAAGCAATGTTACGGGGCAGCTTTGCCGCGCACAGTCCAGTGGAGTGTACGTGGCATGAGTGGTGCCGACGCGCTGCCAGCGAATTCGGTTGTGGGGATAGTCAGAATCCCCAAATGTCCGATACCCTTCATTCCCGGACATGAAGTCACGAAGGTCATGAGGGTGATGAAGGTCATGACATCATGAATTGATAAACTCGTGAAGGGCACAAAGGCCACGAAGGTCAGTTTCGGGTTTAGGCTGTTTTAGAATTTTGAATTTTAGGTACCTAGCCCCCTTCGTTACCTTCATGACCCCTTCATAAACTTCCTATCGGCAATGATAGGTATTGGACAGCCCTCTCAGAATCATACAACCGCACATTGCAAGGCAAGCAGATAGCCATCTGTCTCCTGACTTGCCCGATCAAAGCGGCGCCCGCGATTTGTTCCTTGCAATCTAACGTCCAACACAAGCGAAATCCAGATCCTATCAATTTCTAATTGGGGGGATTGTTTGTTGACTAAAACACAATGAAACAGGGAGGACATCATAGTGGCCCCTGTATGATATGGAAATCATTGGCAAGAGTGCGCTGCCTCTGCGGTCGCACATACGCAGATATTGCAATTCGTGATGTGGAGAGGTCGAAACCACGTCCCTCACCTCTCCCCTTCCCAGGAGGAGGCAACTGACCCCACCCCCAAGGGACACAAGCCAAAAAGCGAGCCAGCTATCACACTAAAGCACAAACCTGAAGGTTTACATATTGTCGTTTGTGCAGTATGTAAATGCTCTCCTCCTTAGTAGTCACCTGCGACATCATGCTCCCCAAATGCCTATCTTCATCAAAATGCGGTCAATCCCAAGTTGACCTCATGCAACCCCTTTGAGTTCCATCCCTTCTCTGCGCAGCATTTGCGCCTCTTCGCACCTGCCCAACCTGTCGAGCACCCATGCTACATTGATCAAAGAAGCAGAAACATCCGGGTGGCCCCTGCCGAGTACCTCTTTTCTCAATTCCAGTGCTTCTCTGTGAAGCTTCTCTGCATCTTTGAATTTCCCCTGACAGCTAAGCGCCAACGCCAAATTATGCAACGACGTGGCCACAGTCGGGTGTTTCTCACCCAACACTTTCTTTTTGAGTTCCAGCCTTTCTCTATGAAGATCCTCAGCTTCTTCAAACTTCCCCTGGTGAAGAAGCACCAGTGCCAAATTATTCAGCGATGCGGCAACTTTTGGGTGCGCCTCACCCAGCATTTGTTTCTTCATGTCCAGCCCTTCTCTGTGCAGCACTTCTGCTTCTTCGTATTTTCCCAGGTCATTTAGCACCGACGCCAAGCCATTCAAAGACGTGGCAATATCCGGGTGGACCTCACCCAAGACCTGCCTCCTCATTTTGAGCGCTTCTCTGTGAAGCCTCTCGGCCTCATCGTATTTCCCTTGGTTTCTCAGCACCCAGGCCAAATTGTTCACAGATATGGCAACATCTGGGTGGACTTCACCAAACACCCTTCTCTTCATATCAAGCCCCTTCCTATGAAGCTCCTCTGCATCGCGGTACCTCCCCCAGTCACTGTACAGCAATGCCAAATCATTCAAAGACGCGGCAACATCCGGGTGGACCTCGCCCAACACCTTCTTCCTCATTCGCAACCCTTCCTTGTGAAGGACCTCTGCTTCTTTGTACTTCCCCTGCCTACCCAGCACCGATGCCAAATGACTCAATGACGTGGCTACATCTGGATGCTCATCCCCAACCACCTTCTTTTTCAGCTCCAGCCCTTCCTTGTGAAGCCTCTCTGCGTCTGCGAGCCTCCCCTTGCTACTAAAAATCAATGCCAAATTGTTCAGAGAGGCAGCGACATCTGGGTGGGTTTCGCCCAGCACTTGCTTTCTAATCTTCAACCCTTCCCAGCAAAGCCTCTCTGCATCTTCGTATTTTCCTTGGCATATCAGCACAGATGCCAAATCGTTTAAAGAAGCAGCAACATGCGGATGTTCTTCACCAAACACCTCCTTCCTCATTTCCAAACCTTGTTTAAGAAGTCTCTCTGCTTCGTCATACCTGCCCTGGTTACGAAGCACCAATGCCAAACAGTTTAATGAGGCAGCAATAGAGGGGTGGACTTTGCCAAACAGCTTCTGCCTCATTTCCAACCCTTCGGTGTACAATTTCTCTGCTTCTTCATACTTCCCCTTGTTGTTGAGCACCAGTGCCAAGTTGTTCAAAGCACCAGCAACGTACGGGTGGACTGCACCCAGCCCCCTCCCCAATGCCAGCCCATCCCTGCAAACGCTCTCTGACTCATCGTATTTGCCCTGGTTACTGAGCACCGATGCTAAATTCGTCAAAGAAGCAACCACATCCGGATGGACCTCACCCAGAACCCTTTTCCTCATTTCCAAACCTCTTTTGTACAGTGCCTCTGCCACTCCATATTTTCCTTGGTTTGCAAGCACGGTAGCTAAACCGCTCAAAGATGTAGCAACATCTGGGTGGACTTCACCCAGCACCTTTTCCCTTATTTCCAGCCCTTCTCTGTGAAGTTCCACTGCTTCCTCGTATTTCCCTTGGTTGCGAAGCACCAGTGCCAAATGATTCAGAGAAGCAGCGACATCTGGGTGGGCGTCATCGAAAAGTTCCTTCCTCATTTCCAGTCCCTCTCTGTACAATGCCTCTGCTTCTTCATAGTTTCCCTGTGCTCTAAGAACTGACGCCAAATTGTTCAAAGAAGTGGCGATATCAGGGTGGTTCTCCACCAGCTGCTTCTTCGCGCTTTCCAATACCATTCGAAGACACCCTTCGGCCAGCTTGTTTTGGCCCTCACTGTGGGATATGCATCCCAGCTCCTGCACAATTTTTATCACACAGAAGTCGTGTGGATTTCCATTTAGTTTTACCCATGCTAACATCCTCACCACGAGCTCCCCAGCAGTGCAATATTCTGCAATGAATCTCAGAAACTGAACCAGAGTGAAGAGCGTACTTAAATCAGATTGGCTAGGGTGTCGGCCACCATGCAAATGGTCGAGCGCACTGAGCGTTTGCCAAAATTTTGGAAACCCCTCTGGCAACAGTTTCATCAGTTCCATAGCGCAGCGATGCACATGGCTCATTTCGTGCACGTTTGGTTCTGCTCCACTGCAGTCGGTAAGTCCTTCACCAAAATTCGGCCACTTTCTTTGAGCAGACTCTCGATATGCCCTTGAAATGTTTCCAAAGGAGGCAACTTCACGCCAGAAGCGCAGCAATCTCCATTTGCCAACTGCGTTGTGGATCGTCTGGAAATTGTCTATGTCAGCAAGGAACGCCCTTTGTCTCTGTTCTGCAGCTTCCATCAATGTCTCATGCTCATCCAATTTTGACAATGCCCTCAGGTGGTCCAATTGGATATCATGTAACCCCCAGCTGCATGAACCCACAGCACTGCACCGGCTGTTGTCACGATGAACCAGTGACAGTGCCTCCAAGTTCTGCAGCCGCCTTAAGACATCTGATTCCTGGATGTTCCACAATGACCGAATCATCTCCACAGAAGCGCACTGGCCATGGGGCAAAATGGAAAGCACAATATAGGACTCTTCCTCCGACCGAGGCAATCGACGGATAGCCATGCTGAGGCAAGCACTGATGGTCGCATGATTGTCTCGGCTTTCTCGATGTAACATTGCCTCGGTTGGAATGCTTATGTGCGACTTCCGATAAGGATCTCTCAACCCATCCAACAATCTACTGAGCTCACGCTCACGCTCATTTGGATGGCTGTCAGACACCGTTTGCTTCCAAAGAGCTGCTCCAATGGTTAACGCCAATGGGTGCCCACCAAACATGTTTGCAAGATCCTGCAAAAGCGGACAGTCAGTTCCAGAGCCAGACGCTTGGCAGATCAACCTATGAGATTCGTGCACCGATAAAGCTTGAATGTCCACTTTTCTGCAGCGACGATCTGAGGCAACAATGTGCCTGAACTGTGTTGTGACCATGACAGCACAATCGAACTTTGTTACGACAGCCCAGATGCAGCTTGATCGCAGATCATCCACAATGACCAGACACTTCTTCCTTGTGAACAAGTGGTTTATCGCTGCAATCAGAGAATCCTGAGTTGGTGACCCACCAACGTCGCCACTGCCCAGAATCCTGTGCACATTGGTGCCTAATATCCAATCCAACCGAGCATACACGTCTCCCAGCCACCGAATGCGCTCGTTTTCATCATCTCCTTGGGGACCAGCATGCAGCCACAATATGCAGTCCTTGTAGCACTCGCACAGGCTGCTGCTTCCAGCAACGGCACAGGCTATTGTGGTCTTTCCAATGCCGCCCATGCCTTCAACAGCCACATGGGGATGTAGGCCCCTAGGTGTATGCTTTGTCAGGTGCTGCACCAAAATCTCCTCAACATCCTTCCTTCCTACGTAGTACTCAGGAATGCCAGGCACACCAGCGTACTTCAACAGTGCTTGATGATACTTTGGCCCGCGGGGACCCTGCAAAATGAAATACTGTGGCGAAATTCCGAGCCAAGCATACCACAAATCTCAAACAGCAATATTGTGAAGAGAATTATACACAAACTGCGGGATTGCCCCTGAAAGTCTCATGCTATGCCACAAGTATACACACTATATGGAGAATACATTCAAAACAAAATCATGCAGGTTCCCATATCGACAAGTCCACGTGAACATGATGATTGTGAAATCAAAACTGACTTTGGGGCACAGTACATTTTGAAATGTCAGTTTTTTCATTGATCAGCAATTGTAATCAGCAGAAAACGGCAGCAAGGAAGCCAGCGTACCCCAGCGCATGTAAAGAGCATGAACATGGCAACTGTGGCGACCAGTGCAGAAAGGGCCCAGAGTAGCCGCAGGGCCTGGAAATTGCACACCAACAAGATGGTCAGTGATGCCGGCAAATTTCTCTCAAATGATCCTAAAGCCCTTCTGCAGTGATTGGTGGGTCTGAACTTTGGTCAGCAGCCCAAAGAGCGCATTATGTGCACTGCTGCTCTATAAAATGGCTGTGCAAGAAAGTGTAGCAGGCAACATGCCATAGATCTTGGAACCATCGAGCTCTTGTGTCATACAACCTTGTGTGATGTGCAATTTGCATCAGTTGCAAGCACACTGCATACTCCTAATAAACTGATCAGGACTGCTGTTAGACAATCTACAACATATTTAAGTGATACATTTGTGAGACATGGTGTGGAACTTCCAGTCTCACTCGCCATCAATTCTCTTCACTGCATAGCTCCCCAGCGCAGAATAACACCAATATCCACTGTGGTCAGGGATGCTGTGCCTTATCAGCAATGGATTATTTCCATGAGCTTCCGCAATGATATGCATGCAAAGGCGCAGGGGACAGAATGGCAGCCAGTATGCTGCGACCAAGCATCCCCAAAGTTCTTGACTGTACAATATGCTATAATGCGAACAAAATACACAAGTGCTTCGTTCAAAGGAAGGCCCCTGTGCAAGCGTACTTCAACACGTCAATAGCACGCACCACTGCAACGTCAACTTTAGGCTTTGTAATGGCATTGTCAATCCATGTGCGAAAGCCTGCCACTTCTGTGTACAGTGCAGCACATTCAGCCAGCCTGCAGTCTCCACTGCCTATTGATGCGATGCCCAACAGCAGATCTTCTCCAGGCCATCCGCTGTTGTTTCTCCAGCCATTTCGATCGGGTGCAATGAGAGGTCCACCAGAGTCGCCTGTGTACACAAAAAGTTGGGCATGAAGCAGCCATAGGCAAATGTTGCACAATTCAACAAATGGTATGAGCAACATATGCACATTACTCTGAATGCATTAGTTGCACTAAGGATAGAAGAGAGCTACACTTCAAGCATGTCTGTGGGTTCCTTTGCTCCACAGCAACCTCTTAAGGTGCAAAGAAATTGTCAGTTTCCATCAGAACATTAGAAACCTACACAGAAAGCTCCCTATGCTTGGCTGTATGCATGGATCTGTCTCAAAGACAACACTAGGATTTCAAAATTGCTGTGGCAGTGCTGAGTGCAAGCAATTCTTTGGACTACAGCTGTAAGAAAAACATGCCCAGCAAAGCCCTTGGACATAGCAGGAGATGACATGTTGAAAAATCGATTTGACCTTCACTCCATTCAAGTTATGCGGCACCTAGTCACTGCACATCACGTAACATGGCATTCAGACTGCAAGCCACAGTCCATGCTGTGGGTCTCTTCTGTCCAGCAATGGTTGCTGGTGGCAATGTGTACAAATGTACTGTTCTGCCTCATACCTTTGCACGGGCATTGACTCTTGTCATACACACACACCATACGCGTTTGAAGGTGCTTCTTCAGCTTTAGGGGGCAGCGTTTGCTATCCACAACCTTCAATGTAGTTTCCTGGAGAGCGGTGTTGGAAGTCTGTTCCCACCTCTTGTCAGGAGCACTAAACTTGAAATTTAGACCCCATCCTAGCCCAAGAACTTTTGTATTTGGCACTATTCTTGATTCTCCATCTGGCAACAGAATTGGCACAGCTTCCCTGGCTTCCTTTTGAAGTACCACCAGTGCTATGTCGTAACCATCTTGAAATTTACCATTCCATTTAGGATGTGGAATCCACTTTGCTGCCCTCATTACCTGTGAGTAAATCAAAACGTGCATTGAGAGGCTTGTGCTAGCATTTTATCTTAACTGTCAGAAACAACACCAAACAAAATAGCTGAGTGCATGTGACACAACAGCCATGCAACACAACACTGCCTAGCTGGCAATATGACAGAACAAGTTGAAAACAATCAATCAACAAAGAGTGATATTCAGGAATATCTCAAGCAACTCTTCATTCGTTTTCCTGGTATAAAAACACGTTATTTTCTGCCAGTCATTGGCTCAAATGACATTTTCTTCACCTCTGCGCCATCACTGCTGCCATTATCATGGGAAAAGTGACCGCCGATCTGAACAAAGGGATTGCGTCCAATATCCCTCTCACAATGTGCAGCTGTCAGCACATGGAGGGGACCAATGAGGACACCTCCACAAGTATGATCCCCCCCAAAGGTTGGCTTGAGGCTGACCATGTATGGAAACCGCCGTGGAGGGGCTTCTTCACCTCCCTGCAGATCAGCAGCACAGGTGCTGCATCAGCAGTGCTTTTACAAATCCAACATACGCATGGAATACACCAGTAATGAGGACGTCAGTTCAGTGCACTGTGCATACAGCTCACAAAAACTACGAGAAATTTAATGTACAACAGGCACGATAGCGGACACAAGGCCCTCTATGGAAACTATCTGGCACAGATTATCACTGCACAAGTCCACACACAACCAAGTGACTATTCTTGCAAGGAAATGAACCCAACTGAAACATAAATAAGCTGGCAAGATCTTCTGAATTCAAGAGTGTGCCTGATCCGACATTTTCATGACCATGTTGCACTCTCTGACACTGCCATGCATGACACTGTAACTATTTCTATGCGCTATATCAAGTGAGGGTGTAAGAACCTGTTGCAAGTATTCGATGCCAGCTTCTGCACACACAATATCCTTGTTCTGCATACCAGGGCTTGTTCGATCTCAGTGGATATAACACACTAGTCACCAAATGCAGCAACCAAGATCTGCGCACAGACACATCAACAGCACATCCAGTGACCTGCACATGGCTTGATGGACCTGGTGAAAGGGCTCTGTTTTGTCGAGTGACAAAGGTATCCACAAAGAGGACTGTGCCAGCCGGCAGGGCATCCCAATTCACGGTGCAATATCAAACCATTTTGAAAAGATGCACGGTTCCCTACATACCCTAGAAAGATAGTCTGCTTGAACTGAAGCCTTGTGTTGCCACTGTCCATCCATTTTCAGAGTGCAGGAGATGTTGTCCCCATCGCGGGTCCTCATAACTTCATTGGTGCCACCAGCAATTTGTGACATCGTTGTGCAGCACACAAGCAAATGCAGCAAGCTGATCCCAAAAACCGATCCATCCAATGGCCAGCTGGGAGAGCCCATCGAGTCTGCAAGGACAAACAGGAAGCTACACAAGTGTCAAATTTATGGCAACTGCTCAGTTGCAAACCATGCAGGACTGACACTCCTGAATGGTCACAAGCACAACACTACGAGTGACCTCCACAGTGTGTCGATGCAAGAAACCCCAATCTGGGGCTTGCTTCTAGAGCGCCAGAGTTCAACCTTCGCGCTCTGTGGAGCCTGGTGTAAACATGAGGCTCCGTGCAGAGGCATGGACAAACATGTTGGACAGATGCGAACCAAGTGGGTCCTTTAGCACGTCTGAGAAGAATCCTGCCACGACTTTATCAATGCAGCGGTCCCCGTCGAAAAGTCAACCTCCCTAAATCATCAGCCAACTGAGGCTACAATCTCCAGTGCCGTCGGCACGAATGGTGCACGAAAGGTGCAGGGTGAATGTGGACGTCTTTGGAGGCCAAAGTGTTGGTTGGGTTCCAAGGGCACGATGAAGCAAACGGACACGATGGATACCGTTTCCGAACGTGGATTATGCCGATACAGCCACCCTGCGTGCGAGACAGTTGCGTTCGCCAAGCGACATCACAGACGACCGTGCGGCATTGCAGCCCTACAACTGGCCGCGGCAAATCTGCCAGGACCCAGGCGCCCATGGGCACCTCTGGCCCTCTGGCCAGAGCCCTCGCCCATCCGAAGCACCCGCGAAACGGACGGCTGGGAACCGCAAAGCGTTGGCGTCAAAACCATATGCATGAAAATCGACCAGACTATGCACATGGGCACACTGCACCACAACTCCAGAAGTCGGCGCTGGGCTCTTTTCGACTGCACATTCCACTGCTCCGATCACTGGAGGCAGTAGGCCCAGTACAGCACCGGGCTCGATGACTCTTTCTTCCATGTCCTAAGCTGTGGTACACTCGGCACTTGGGTGGGTGCCCAACAACCCGTCCCTGCAGGACCAGCTGGTCCTTCTCTCATGAACTACGGTCGCCGAGGGGCGCATGTCTTTACGACAGAAGCGCCAGCCACCAAAACGGCCCAGGCGCAACCCTTGAAGGGCCACGGCCTCCTTAAGCCTCGAAGGTGCACGAAAGTGGACGGAAAGACGCGCGGAAGGGCAGCCCAGCCGAGGCGAGGCACCCCGCCGTCGAAATGATCACGTCCTGACACATGGAGAGCCTGAATAGGCGTGCCAAACAAAGGTGGATCCGACCGTGGACAGCGATCGGGGCCAACTGTTCACAAGGGTTGCCATGTTCACAAATGCTGAGGCAATCGTACAGGCAAGGGGACAGCTCAGCTGGAGGGGGGTGGACTGGTGGAGAACGACCCGCTGGGCCACACGCCGGCGGGGCTCTGCGTCATCTCTCGCCCTCGACAGCGGGGTTTCAGCCAGCCAGCCGGGTGCGGTGCGTGCAGGGTCCGCTCTGTGGAAGCAGGCTCAGCTGCTGCTGAGGGGCTGGCGATTGTGAGATGCGGTGCACTCGTGTAAGCGGTGATTGAGCCTTTTGTCCCCGGAGAGTGTGGGAGCCTGTGACGTGATGGGCATCGAGATCCTCCACGCTTGAACTGACGCTGTGCGGTTGTTTTCGCTGCCGTGGACGCAAGGTAACAGTATCTGGGGAATGAACTTCATTACCTAGAAAACAGCAGTGTTAGTATTCTAATTTTCAACATGAGAATACTGCCATTTTTTTACCGAGTTGGAAATCTCGCACAAAGGTTGAGAGACAATGCCCATAAATTTGCCAAACAGTTTCAAGTACTAGTGTCACCATTTGCATCCAGGTGTGATCTTCCTGTGCCATATCCTTGCTCCAGTTCCGTTGTCTGGACCGTCAAGCTGGCTCTGCCAATGCCGGTGCCTCTTATAAGAAAGGTCAAAATAGCACCCAGGGAGGCGTTACCTGCCGTCAAAATTAGGAGGAACCGAAAAGGAGAGAAAGAAGCTAATTCCGAATCCAACATCAGGCCAAGAGGTCAAGGTTTCAAAATGGGCAGTTTGGTTCAATAATGTATTTGTTTCATAATTCCTCTCACGTCACGTTGCAAGTGTCTATCTGCAGCCGGTCGGGCGGTTGGACTCCGTGACCAAATAATATTCGCACCAGATTTGGCTCAAGAATTGCTTGATGGCGCTTTGATGCACAGGGATGTGTGTTCCAAGGCCATGTGGCCATGGTATTGAAATGACCATGCGACGCCATGAACATGACCACGTACATACGCAGCCGCCTGGCTGCTGAGTCATACCGTGAAAACTATGAGAAGCATGCTTTGTCACGGTACGGTTGCCGCACTCCAATTCCATATTTACGATGCTGGGGGCAACGTCTTGCGCTGTGTGACGGAAGGTGCACATGGCCACGGGAAACCACGTGGCGTCCCGTGCCTTTAGTAGCTGTCGTCTCTAGTTCCACACTGTAGGCAACATGTCATATGGCTGCGCAAGCCTGTCAAAACTGCCGGCTGCACGAGACGTGCGTGCACCGGCACATGCCCTCTGCTCCGGCAGAGCACTCCACGGGCGCCCGCAGAGTGCCCTGCCAGTGCAGTGCACTCGGTGACCATGCTCATGGTACACAGTAGGCTGCAGACCTGCGGCCTGCTGTCCTTGTATAAGGGCATGGGGGTTATCGGAATGTTTGCCGTGTGTGCAAGTCGTTAAGGTGGCCGGTGTCTTCTGTTGGGTGGCACATGGCTTGTTGGGCCAGTCGACTAATCTTTTGCTTGAAATTGTGAAAGACCATGGGGACCTTGCACCTTGTAGGCGGTGGGGGCTTTGTGTCCCGCATCCATTCACTTTAGCCGCTCGCCACCCGTTTAGTCACCTGTTCAGTCAGTCGCTGGTGAATATGTGGATAGTACTGCAAATGCCAACCGTGCAACTGTGACAGGGTGCGATGTGCGTCGGCAGGGAATCGTGATGGGAGGAGTTCAACAGCCCGCATCCCATGCCGATGGACTGGGCAACGAGAAACTTCGACAGCGAGCGATTGATGGTGGACAAGCCGGCGTGCCTAAGTAGATTTCGGCGACTGATACCGACGGGTGCCAGCGTGAAGGCAAAAATCTGCGCAAACCTATGCTCCAGTCGAAGGCTGGGTGAACCGTTCCTGGGAGGGAGAATGCACACCAAGCCAAGGGATCGACAATCAGGATAGAAACTTTTCACTGCCATTGGCCGTTAACTGAACGAGGAGTGAGGCGATTGTGCGCTGGTGGACGTCTTGGGGCATGTGCCCTTTCAGAGCTCCCTCGAATCCGCCATCAACAATGGCTTAGGGCATCAGATCCTCTGAGCTCTCTCTGCCAAGCTGTGCAGATTCTGTGGCCCAGGTGACTGCTGCATCAGCCCAAAGATCGTCCGTGGATTAATATTTTGTTTCTTTTGCCAATCAAGCCCAACTATCTTCATTCTTATGCAACGCCACAACCATACCCCACGCCCAAAAGCAAGGACCGGGAATCGTGAAGAACGGGACGACGAAAGCAGAACATATTCTCAACAAAGTGCCTCGACGTGGATCCACGTGGATCCGCGCGGATCCACCCAACCCCCTCCCCTCCCTCACGCCACGGCTACTACGCAAACACCGAAGGCCTATCATCCGCACCCACACACAAACGGAGGCGTAAGCGGCATCCGCGCCCAACAGAACCTCCCCCGCCCTCCCTCGTGTTGGTGTCTGGCGTCGGTGTTCACAGACAAGCGACCTGAGCGACAGCGGTCCCGGTGGCAAAGATGAGCGTCCGCGGCTTCTTCGCCCCACCGGACTCCCTCCAATCCATCCTCGAGGTGGGCCCCAACCGGCGAGCGGTTGGCGCGCTTCCGTTTCGCGAGACCCCACTCGACCCGGGGCCGTTCCACCGGAGTGGGGAAACACCTGTAGGGCGCCGTGGAGCGCCCCCTGGAGGCGTTGTGCACAAGCTATGCGCGTCTGAGAGTCTCTTGGCGGGCCAAAATTCGACCTGTGCGGTTTTCGAAATGCGGGGGTGGCGGGGTTGATCGCCGGCCCGATCAGCCGCCAGATTGATGTGGGCATGCTGATCGCCGCCGGGAGGGCTGCAGCTTTGGCTGTTCTTTGCAAAATGGATTGAATCCGGATTGTCGTCGGCCGGTGGATCCGCGATGCCGGATTCCGTGCTTCGTGTCGTCCGTGACGGAGCCGTGGGGGCAAAGGTACCTGGCATTTTGCCTGATCCTCAAAATGGTCGCGAAATCAATGGGTTCCGCAACGTGCGTCTGCAGGTGGACAAAGATACCAAATACCCGGCCAAGACCAAGGTCGCCTGTACCCTGGGTCCCAAGAGCAGAGATGTCCCAGTTCTGGAGCAGCTGCTGAACGAGGGCATGGCAGTGAGTAGCGGGATACGGGGGGTCTGATCTTGAGCACTTGGACTGACAGTTCAGGGTGGCGTGCTGGGCGTGTTCAAGTCAGTCATGTGATAGCAAGGGTTTGTGAATTGCCAGAAAGTAAAGTGGAGTGTGTGCTGCTCAATAGATTGCGAGGATCGACTTCAGCTGGGGCAGCAAGGTAAGTTTGTTCTTCGGTGATTCTTTTGCCATCCAATTGTGCAGCCGCTTTGCTGTGCGAAAGTCGCCCTAACTTCATGTTGGATTCCGTGGGTTCCATCTGATTTCATGTTGGATTCCGTGGGTTCCATCTGCAGGAACATCACCAAGAAACACTTGACAACCTTCGCAAGGCTGTGAGACACACAAAGAAACTGTGTGGTGTCATCATGGACACCCAAGGACCCGAGATACTGGTCATGAACAGGTAGGTTGCTCAGGTCCCTTGATAAAAGAGGACACTTGTGCAGATGTGCCTGTCTGCTCAAATACTTGGTTGTCGCCTAGTACATTCCAATTCGTTCGGAGAAAATGGCATTGAACTGGTTGGTCGAAGAAAGGGCTACTGCAGCCCACGTGTTTTAGGAGAGCAGTTCACCTGCAGCTTACAGATTTGTCATGGTTTTCTTAGGGAGAGATGTTTTGCAATCAATTTGCATGCAGGGGCTTGGCCTGTTTTACTAATGGCACCCTTGTCCCCAATCTCTAATTTTAGTTTGCTTATCATCGCAGTGTAGACATGATGTTGCTGCACCCTCTTTCCACAAGCTAATTCGGGTTGGGGAAAAGGAATTGGGAACAGATCCCCAAACTTGGAAGTGGTCCAAACATGCATGCTGTATGTGATGTTGCCACTCATTGTGAAATTGAGGCCTAGGGACAAGCCCTTCATTTCATGGCAGTTGTCAGAAATTGACCAAGCATTGCCCTTAAGCCTCAATGACAATGACTAGGATGTGTTTGTGCCACAAGCCTTGCCGTGTCCCTTGCAATGATCAGGAAAAGTGTATGGTGCCTGAAATGTGTTAGATCTTCTGCTCCATTCACTGTTGCTCTTGGACCAGGACCCCACCTTCGACTTGCACTTGGAATTCCCCCTGACTGCGTTGCTGCCTGCATGGACGTTTGTTTCCATCATGCTCCTTGCCTTCGCCATAATTCCACTGACAAGGCATCGTCAAAATGTGGCACATCATATGACCTTGCACTTGTTAGTTGATCCTGGGCGAGGTTCGCATCCACAACTGTCTGTTCCCAGGGCGCTTTTGTGGATAGTTTGCAGTGCCCTCGGTCGTCCATGGCCTGACTGGTTTGTGTGATTGACCAAAGGGGAACAAAGCCCATTCACCTTGAAAGGGGGGCGATGGTGGCTTTGACTTGCAACCAATCTGCTCAGGCATCTGCCAAGATCCTGCCAATTTCTTGCCCTGCTTTTGATTGGTTCGATGTGCGGCCTGGTGCTCCAGTGTTCATTGGGCAGTACCTTGCCACAGGTAAAGTGTGATGTTATCAGTTCTGGGAGAATCGCTCTGCAATGATGCACCTGCCTGGTTGGGATTTCCTAGCACGGCTTCCTGCTTTTCATGGCTTGTTGAGCCTTTCTGCTAGCTTTCTAACTCCTGCTGCTGCCTTCAGGAAGCGAAACAACCTCTGCATTACTTACAGTGAACAAGGTGCGCTGAAATTGGCAGGTTAAAGTAGGTGTGATGGGCCTGATGCGAATAGGAGTTGGGTATGACTAGCCTTATCTGTTGAAGCAGATATCATTACATTGGCTGAAATTATCACAACAGTTGTTGCGATCAATATGGTGATTTTATTATGGATTTGACACTATGAATTGCAGCCATATGGAGTGTTGAAATAACAGTGCTATGTAAAGAACCCCACTTGATACAAATGTGAGAGTGGAGCAATATTTGTGATTGGAAAATCTGCACTTTCTGGCTGTTCTTACTGTGCGCGATTTCTGTTGCACCTGAAAGTTTCAGCATCATTTCTGCAGTGCCAGACAGTTTTTACCAGGAATCTTTCTCAGGAGGGATGCCCGTTGTGTTCAAGCTTTCAGTTCTGTTCGAAGGGACATCACTGGAGAATCTGCGGGGCTTTGATTCGCGTCAATGAAATGTGGTGGATGTTGCATGGTCAGGTGACAAAGGACACTGTTGAGTGCACTTGCAACAATGCAGCCATATTGGAGGGACTTCGACTCACCATTCACTTCATGGGCACACCCTCAAAGGGTCCTATCCTGTCTGACAGCGATGTGGATGTCATCAAAACTTGGGGAGTCCAGAACAAGATCGATTTTCTGTCTCTGTCTTTCTGCCGAGGGGCAGAAGATGTGAAGACGTGCAGGAAGCTGTTGGACAGGTGCGTGGACATCAGATGTCCACAGAGTGTGAAGATTGCTAGATTTCAACTCGCCACAGGTGGACTGGACCTGTATTGATGCAATCCAGTCAAGTGGCACAGAATTCCGGGTTGAGGCTGTCAAAGTTGGTTTCCTGATTGTGTTGAGACTATCAAATTGAGAGTGCAGTCTTGTTACACCTGGTGATGGGGCCCTAATTGCAGCATGCCTGTGGTCACATTGCCAGGATATGTGGTGCTAGTCTGTGGACCTTCGATGGTGGTGTTGGTTATCTTATGCAGTTCATGATTTGGCAGTGTGGCTAATGTCAGTGTCCACAGAAGATCCAACTATGTCTGAAACCACTGCAATTATTCCGTATGCACATCTGAATGATGTGGCTCAATGTTGCTGATTGTGCTGGTTGATGCGATGCAGCTGTGGGCTGAAGAGCACCAAAATTCTTGCTAAAATTGAGACAAGACTCGGTCTTTCTAATCTCTCAGATATTCTCCCGGAGGCGGATGGGATCTTGTTTTCAAGAGGACATTTGGGGGTTGAAATTGATGCTGAAAAGATGTGCCGGATTCAAAAAATGGTACTGCAGGTAAATACCCTGAATAGTGGCTGAGACAATTTGCAGGCATCCATTTTTTGGCACTGGTTGTGATTTGCTGTTGTATATTATGCTGACCTAGGTGCATGCAAGGTATGTGTCTCCCCTTTCACCGGAGAAAGAAAATGCGGTCCACATCAACAGAACTGCTTTTGATTTTTGCACTCAGGAGGGTGATATCTGTAGAGTTCGATGGAATGCTGCAATAAAAGGCTATGTTTCTGATACTGCAGCATTATGTAATTTATGCCATCCCACGTCACATTTGTGATCGCCACACTGAAAGCTCTCATGCTTATCTGGTATTGTTGTGGTGGGCGAGCAAGTGTGCATCGACTAATTTTCAATGTATGCCAGACCACTGGCTCTACGCCTGTATGACAATGTCGTTTGCTGCTTGCCTATCCAGCTTTGTGCTTTTGGCTTCTGATCACGCCAATATTGAGCCTCATACATGTGTGGCAGGAGTGCAATCAGGTTGGCAAACCAGTGATTGTGACTCGTGTCCTTGACACAATGACGGACACTCCTCGGCCAACGCGGGCGGAAGCAACAGACGTTGCCAACCTTGTGCTGGATGGCACAGATTGCATCCTGTTGGGTGCTGAGACTTTCCGAGGGCACTACCCAGTGGAGACAGTTAAGACAACAGCTGCCATATGCAGGCAAGCAGAGAAGGCCTATGACAGTGAGGCCTTCTACCAGTCACTGGTGGAGGATACAACAGGGCAGGAAGGAGAATGGACGGGAACCACGGTGGGCATGACCACTTTCGTTGTGTGCTTCTTAGATTCTAAAATTCAAATTCAAATCCAATGTCATCAATGCAGAAGTCAAGGTTAGGCCCCTCCCTGAAAGGAGAGGCATGGGACTCTTGCGGACTCACGAGCAGGAGCAAGGATGTGTTGCATGCTTGTGATGGCACCATCCTTCTTTGTTTTGTTACTGTTCTTCCATTCCCTTTTAAGAGAGGATTCCTTTCTACGTATATGATTGTGATAGAAATGAGTTTGTCACCAGTTGTGGTGTGCCTGAAAATGCGCAATACCAGAAAATGTACCTGGGCAGTGTCCAGAAACCGGCATATTGCACTGCACATTCCCCACTTACTCCAAGCAGAAACTCCGCATAGACAGGACATGTGTATGTGCCTGAATAAAATGCTCCTACTGAGCTGCACCACCCAAAAAGAAGGGAACCAGATGTTTCATCAGGAATCCGAGGTGCTTGTCTTTGTGTATCCTTGACAGACACAGATGCCTCATTCCAACCTCAGCAGACCCATGAAGCTCACAATATTGAGAGAACCTCCCCAGTCAAGATCCCTGTTGTGTAACGGGCACACCCAGTCGCCCCCGCCCCTCTTTGTGGCTCATGATGAAAAGTCCCCCAGGCTCCCACCTCCTTTGCTCCTGTACCTCCCTCTCCTGTATCACCCTTCTGCAGCCACATACTAGAAATCACCTCATGTTGGACAAGGTGCCCACTCCAGCGAATCCCAAGGTGTGCTGAATGGTCACAAATGGTAAAGCACTGTGTGGAGGCATGCCACATCAATGAGGTCCAGCCACCTAAGAGCTCTGCATCCACAGGTCTCCACCTGTCACAAATTGTAAGAAATGCCATGTGGAGCGACAAGCCCACCTCCACTGAGGTCCTCCTCAACAGTTGCCATCAGTCCAGGGCTGTTTCCGTCCCCTCTGGAAACAAGACACACAGCCCAGGTGGTCTGCATCACGTGTAAGCATTATCGCAGAGGAGATTGAGCACCTACACGCAGCAGAGATTAGAGCGAGCTGGCATTCCTTGCTGTCAACAAGACAAAAGCAATCGCCATTAATCCTGCACTCCAAAGTTTGCCTAAAACATATATAAACAGAATGATAGGTTGCATGAGCGAGTCGGAGCCATTTATCTTGTATCACTCCCCAAAGCCCTACTATCCAAGCTTCAGAGAATATGGCTGTCCAGCTTGGCATGATGCTGGCAGATCTTTCACGCTCTGCATTGCCTGTTGTGCCAGGATATGAATATTTTGCCACCTATATACGCAAGTGTACCAATAATTCCATGCCTGGATATCGCTGCCTTCAACCGCCCCCACATTTGTGGACACCTGTGTGCGACCAGAATACTTGCTGAGCGAGGACCCCAGCAATCTGCCATCTATTCCACCTGTTTGCTCCCTGGAGGCAGTATAGCCCTAGCTGCAGGCATATTTTTGTCATGGTTTCTTGTCTCACTTGAACTGTTGCTTGTGCCATGCAGCAGGAAATTGACTGAACTTGTCTTACGCACAGCATATTGGCCATTTTGTGTGTCACTGCTGAATGTCAGTGCTGAGACAAAATCTGAATCTAACAGTGCACAACAAACTAACAATGTGCAGCTGGAGAGCTTGGCATCATCAGCTGTGCGAGGGGCAGTCAAGCTGAATGCTGCATTGATCATCGCCTTCACCATCACTGGCCGAACAGCCAAGACGTTGGCCAAGTACAGGCCACCAATGCCCATACTCTCGGTGGTCTTCCCTCGGCTTCACACGGATGCCCTGAAATGGACATTCACAGGGGAGGCTGAGGCCCACCAGATCATGATCAGCCGAGGTGTTTTCCCATTGCTGGCCGATCCCAGTCTGGGTGGCACAACAGAAGCAGAAAGCATGGAGGGATCCATGCTGAGCAGAGCCATCGCACACGTAGGCATCTGGCCTCAAGGGTGGGGGCTTTGGGGATTGGGATTCTATGATTTTGGATAGTGTCACTATCTTAACCCCCTCCAATGGACAGGGTGCCAGTTGGTGGCTTTCTTTTTGTGTATTGTTGTGCATTTACTGTGAGTTGTTGTATTTGTTTTTGATTGTGTTTTTTTATGGCAACATCTTTGGACTAGGTTGGAATGGCAATGCATTGATATTTGTTGTTCACCCTCTCGGCAGTATGGTTGACGGCAAGACAGCATTGCACATGCATGGCTCCTTGGAACTGTTGCAATTTTCCAGTTGACTGTATGTATAGTTGGCTCTCCCATACTTTCAACTATTGTGGCTGGATGCCCAAGTTGCTTTTATGGCATGGATGGCCAGATAACGAGTGTTGCCCTTTTGCCAACCCTGCGATGTTCCTTTGCCATAATCTGAGCAAATCGACAATGGCTGATTTGGTGTGTGGAGCAATAGCACGGCTGCAACAGGGTATACATAACAGGTTGAGAGTTCCTTGTGGACTTGTTTCTGCTCATGGCAAGTTACGTAGACCGTGCACTTAGTACATTGAATCCGTTATGAGTTGCCGGGATATTTTGAAGAGCTGTGCAAAAGCTGCACTGCTTTGCTGTCCAGGCAACGAACAAGCAGTGGATAAAGCGTGGCGACCGCATCGTGGTGCTCCAATGTCCACGAAAGAACGAAGACTTCAATTTCAGGGAGTCAGGAGTGGTCAAGTTTATAACAGTGACTGATGAGGTGTGTGACTGGACTGGCATATCGGGGGGGCCATTCCCATGTTCTTTGCTTGTCTGTTCCAGCACTTGTTTTGATATTCGCAGATAATTTTTTGATTTCATATTGTCGCTGCAAGCAGAGTCCAGGTGCCGCACAAACCCAGCAGAGGAGATGCGGGTTTTGCGCCACTTCTTGAGAAAGTGCAAGGCGATGCAAGGCCAAAGACATTGCATGTCCATGAATGCACAAACTCAGAAAGAGATGGTCTCTAGTTGAGGGGGGCAGATAGGAAATCGTATCAAATCGCAATGTGTCACTTGTGGTTTTCGAAATCGAGGCTGTTGCTGACCTTCAGATTGCTTTGAGGTTTTCTGCTTAGCAGCATTGCAAGTGCCCGAGCTGGCAGATTCCTAACATGCCAACAGCTGGGAATATTATCCACTGAAGAAATTCAGGAGTGTTCACCTTGCCCTGAAAGAAGATCGAAATGAAAAGACCTCCCCCTTCCCCCTCTCCTTTCTTTCTTGGGATGCAAAGGGAAGGCACAGAAAAATAGCCAGTGTCTTGCTGCATCATGGAACATGCTGGCCTCTCGCAAAACTCAAGTAGCCAGCACCAGATTTTCCTCCTGCCTTGTGCTGCAAACGTGTCCTGCTTGTGATGCTGCCAGGTACCCTACTATGATTGGCAGTCAGTGCCATATCACAAGACAGGACTAAACAATTGACAGCCGCTTGTGCGGGGCGTGTGTAGTATCGAGAACAGCGATATTAACCCGTTTGGCCACTGGAACTTTTGTTAGAAGGTTCTGCTCTGTGAAGGTTGGCACTGTCGCTTTGGGAACAGAGACGATGCGATACATGGAGCGGGGTGGTTTGTGTGGAGGACTGCACAGGCTTGTGAACTGAGAAGATTTGGAATGATCAAGAACACACCCACAGCATCATGCTGGTTTTAAGGGAACATTGGCCCCCGACAGGCATTAACATTCGGACATGGACATTTGTCACGAATTTTTGTTGCGTACACTGGTGACATGGCACTCAGTTGTCAGGTTCATTGCAATGAATATCAACCCACAACATTGTGCACACAACATGGTGCAGTGCACCAATCGCCAAACAGTCAAACAGTCAAAAATTGCATTCCTCAATGTGGATCGCCCTGATGGATCCAGGTGGCAAATGCCAGTGGATCGAGTTGCCCAGCTGCTTTTGGCACTCGTTGCAGCCAATGAGGCATTGCGAATCCCACTGTACCACATCTGACTAAATGCAATGTTGAATGGTGGGGCCAAAATATGGCCGGCTAAAGTGAGTCGCCATAGAGCATCAAAGCAACAAAATCAAGGAGAACAGGTCTCCAGAGTTGCCCCCTGGTGCACAACGCCGGAGATAGAGAAGGGTCACTGAGGCACTATGAAGGCATGATTTGTTATCCACATCACTACATTTTTTGGTAAAATGTGGTGCAACACTGCCCTTCCACCTAACTCGGGTCGCTGGGTCGCAATTGGGAAGATGACCTGGGTGTGGCGCAGAACTGTGCTGCCGAATTGGTGCATTTCAGAGTGCAGAGCATCACAGCACACGATGGCTTGCATGCTTAAAAATACTCAAGGTGTCGAAAGGCTCACACTTCTTCTGATGGAACAGGGTTGCTTCTAAATACCTGTATTGCATTCCATTGACTGCCTTAGTCGAAAATATCAAAGCTCTATCTTTGCACCTTCCGGGCGATGGCTGGCATCTGAACACTTGTGTGGATCATAAGTTGCGGAGAATGACTAGTCATGTATTGTCTTCACTGCCAGCAGGCTGCCTCCTACCTCCCTATCTGATTGCTGTTGCTTGGATGAGACCCTCAGTCTGGTTGCCTTGCTAGAGTGCGGTGAATCAAGCCATCAAGGAATGTTGCACAGCGACTTAGCACGATGCACTAAGTGAGGGGCTGTGCTGAACCCGCTACACAGTCCCACAACATCAAGGCCCGCATTCCAATCACGTCTTGTCAGCCATGCTTGACGAATCGCTCACACTGGCACACTTCCGCCTGCTTGCCACCTGTCACTTTCTCACAACAGTCAAGATTTCTATCGCTCGTCCGGCAATCAAGATTCCGATGAGCTGAAGCTGCTCCTTGTCCTTTTAGGTGCTGGATGCTGCTGTGAGCACCTACAATACGCACACTACCGCTGTGCAAGAGCTTCGGCCGCGTCTGTTCCGCTACCAGAGCAAGAAAGGCTCGTTCAAGACCGAGCCTGTGCTCATGAGAGTCAGTGCAGAGGGTGGCGAGCGCACAGTGACAAGTTTCCCGCTGGCCACCATTAGAGCAGAAGACAACATGAGGGCTTCGAGTGGTGATGAAGATGGGCTACTGAGTGCGGACACTGAATCTGACGATGATGCTGTGGCGGTGGTGGGTATGCGGTAATGCCACCAAGGGTTCGAGTCACTGTGGCTGCCTTTCGTTTCCAAGATTGTGCACAACTCTCCATCGATTCAATGCCATGGCAATCCTAATAGCACAGAAAGAATTGGCTGCAGTGTACCAAAGAGCAGTTACTTGTCAACTGCGGCCGTAGCAAGGTGCAGTGTTCACACGGCCATTGCCTGGTTGCAAAAACCGGAATGCAGTCTTATCGGGTTTATATTGCACTTGCTCTGTCCCACACTGAATTTCATAGTATGTGGATTTGGCTCATTGTTTCTCCATCATAATGACTGTATTTTTTAATGCAATTTCGTCCAAAGCTGTGCTGGTACGTTTCGAGTATGCGGTCAAAATATCAAATGAATCCGTTGATAATTGCGGATTTGGCATCAGTTCATAGCAAGGGCCTTTTGCCTAATGAACCTCGAATTTTTGCTCAGAAAAGTCCAAAATTTACCTCTTGCTCATTGCTCAAACGGGTCGGATCTCGCATTTTCTTCTTGGAGATTGGTAGTCAAGGGCTCTGGGTCCCAATCTTCCGATAATGACCTCCTTCTGTAATTTGAAGGACGTCTTTGAGCCTAACTTTGTCTTTCAAATAGAAAGACATAGTATGGGACAGAGGAAGTATATACTTGCACCTACACAGGCATGCAACTATCCACACCACGCAGATACCCTGCATGGTGGCGAATGATATTGAAGTGGTGTTTTCTGTGCGATGAGATCTGCTGTGTCGCACCTGCTGCTTTCTGTCGCTCTTTTGGGTAGAAATGACATTGGTGCGTTGAAGGCTTGCCAAGCGCTCTATTGGCATTGCAGAATGCGCCTGTGCTGCTTTGTGGGCACATGCTGCATAGGTGTGTGGTGCTGAAGCAATAACTTCGCTGGAATTGGGTCAGTGTCTGCGAGTGTTGCCACTTTGTTGATTGGTCGTTTGTTCGTGTTTTCGGTAAATGGATGAAAGTTTATCACTCGTGCATCCATGGCCTTATCGCTTGCCTGTACCAGGCGTGCTTTCTTGCAAGCCTTTGTTACAGCTTCTTGGACCTTTTGTTGTGTGCATTTTTGCATGGACTTAGTTAGCGTAGTGGCAGGCCTTGCCAGGCTGCTGCACCCATGGTGCATCCCCTTGTGCAACCTGTGTCTTTGCACGGCACGCTGACGCGCTCTTGATTTCCCACCTGCAACGTTTTTTGGCGAGAGCTCTAGTGCAACTGCTGGGCTGCCTGTGTCTGCTGACATATGTTCTACCTTTGTGCATTGTGCAGCACAGGCTGTGAAGCCCGGCAGCCCTCAACACTTCACCAGCACAGCAGCCGCCGTGCATGGCGCAGATGCACCTGCACGTGACACATTTCTGGGCAACAATGCCACCGCCAATAGAAGTTTGGCGGGCGTTGGTTTGCGGCAACTGCACAAGAACGTCGACGAACCAACCACTGGAGGGAAGTCTCACTTTGTAAACACTAATCTTGAAACAGTCGAGGAGCTTGCTGCCTCCAACGATTCGGACAGCGCCTTGTCGGGACGGGGAAATACCTTCACGGAGTTCACTGCCATTTCGTTTGATCCGGTGGCCAGCCCGGACTCTTCTCTCCAGTTGCGGCTGCTCTCTCCCGCACCGCAGTGCGAAGATGTGCCGGTCGCCCCTGAAAGGGAGCCTGCCGCAAGCAGCTCCTTGGGACACGAGCACAGTCCTGGAGCAGCTGGTGCCGTGACAAATGGGGAACAAGCCGCAGGGGCAGGTTCTGCTTTTAGGAGGGGGCTCCCTGGTCAACGCAGTCTTGGAACGATCCCAGAGGTTTTCAGCGAAGGGCACCAGCGCAGGCGTTCGTGGCTGGACCTGCCAGGGCCCAGGAGGACAGCATCGGCCTCGGCGTCCTTCTCCCAGGAGCCTTTGCGGCTGGTCAGAAAGTCCCACAGTCGTAGGGGTAGTGGGAGCCAGTTGGGCCAGCTGTTGGTGGCGTCCCCAAGGGGCATGCCGATGGACACGTCTCCTCTGGGTTCGGAACAGTCGCAGGGTAGTTTGCACAGCCCAGGCTTGCCGCCCAGGTCGCCTGGGTTGTAGCACAGGACACCGCAAGCGGCTGGATGTTTTTTCCTCGTCAGGGAATTTTTCAAATACGCCTCAGACAACCTGTTTTGAACGGGCCCCTGCCTCTTTGCGTTCGTTGTCGTCGCTGTGCTTCAAAACTGTATAGACCATATAAACCGTATAGACTAGGTTCTTGTGCCAGTTTGATGGCTCGCCAGAGCGTGTCTTAATCCATGCGCTGGGGCACGATTGGGAATGTCTGCAAGTTGGCCCATCTCCCATCAGCCATGCGGCCAGCGCTGCACGTATTGCGAGGGTAGCGACCGGCAGAAACTGGTGGTGGCAAGCGAATTCTGGCAGTTCTTGAACATGGGCGGTCAGGATGGGACGCCTCTGCAGTCATACCTGACATTAGAGCATCTTTATCGGTCGGCGCTATTGTTCCGGCGGAGCTATTCGGCTATCCGAATAGCTCCGCACGTTAAAAAACCATCATTAACGGTTGGGGAGCAATAACTCCCCAATAGCTCCCCTGGAGCTATTCGGGGCCAGAATAGCTCCGCTCGAGACCGAATAGCTCCCCAGAATAGCACCGGTGCTGTTTGCGCAGCACTTGGCGGCGGCCGCTTGGAACAACGCGGAGGGGCCTTGGGGCTGCGGAGGGGCCTTGAGACAACCGAACCATGGATGGGAACGGCTTTGACGTGGATCTCGAAGGGTGGATCCGGGTGATCGTCGGCCGGGATCCACTTGTCGCCACGCCCCATTCTCTTTGTTCGCCGAGTGTAGATGGCTCACGGCTCAGGTCAACACTTGGTCAACGCTTGGCGACTGTCATGGGTCGGCGAGCAGCAAGGGTGTTTGTGTTTGCTAGGACAGCAAGGCTGTGTGGGTTTGTGTAGCTGAGGGCGTGTGAGAGTTTCCTTGCAAATAGCACCCCCCGTTACGGATGCACACGGGGTGCTATTGCTCCCTAAGGCATCCACCGTTACAGATGCACGCCTGGTGCTATTGCTCCCCAATAGCACCGGCGCTATTTGGCAAATGCCACCTTAGTAAGGTGGGACGGCAGCCAATGAGAACCGTTCCTGAATAGCTCCGCCGGAACAATAGTGCCGACCGATAAAGATGCTCTTATAGAAATTGAGCCTGCTCTCAGGCAGTTTTGGGTTGATTCGCCTGCAATGGCAGCGCAGTGGCGGCAAGACGCTGTTTCTGCCTTACCGGTCTCCTGAGCCCACCCAGTCATGTACTCCCCCATGACAAAACACTTACAACTTCACAACAACCGAGGCATTGTACCCGAGGTCCCCATACTTCAAGTTTGCCCTTCATTTTGCTGGTACATAACGCCACTCAGAAAGTGACTCACCTGGCTAAAGCATCCTCCATGTGCAGCTGCCCATTAGGGCTGATGAGCTGCTGCTGCTGCTGCCTCACTAATGTGAGTACCCAGGCCTTCCACTTCTTCGCACAAGTGCTGCGAAAGCGAGGGACCTCAATTCAGTGTTAGTGAACAAACAAGGCTTATCATTGAAGCCAAAATGCCTACACCAACCAGCTCAGCCCTTCGCAGCCTAAATTCTACGTCGGTCATCATTCATCACAGCCAACTAATCTGCAGTCAGGCAACGGCTCACTTCACCAACAGCACAGGTCAGAGATTGACGTCAATCATCGTGCAGCACCTCGATTGAGGGATGGCGACGCCGTTTAGCAGCGGGTACAAATTTCCTGAACCAGCTAGGTGGAGGGCACCGCTGCATTCCAGCCTGGCTCATGGCACGATCAGCGGTACGCAGCTGGATTTAGGGAACACTTTCTGGTGTTTCAGCATGAACTATTCTGGAGTGTTTGCAAGGCAGACCCTGTCACGATTTCTGGCAATTGAATTTGACCCGAAGTACGGGCGCCGTGATTTTGATTGGCCATGCAATGTGCATGGAATCTTGGTCGACTGCCGCCCAATGACAATCTGCACTTCGTGTTTGCATTGATTCGCGCCCCGTTTCTCACGTTGCGGTGGTGTAATAAGGGCTGATCGATTATTGTTAACAGCTGCACGCATTGAGTTGTCATGATACATTGGGAATCGAATTAGGGACACTGATGAACGGACCGGATAGGGGCAGAATTCCTGTTGTCCCTTTGCTCCGCTGTAAACTGTTGCCGTGTACTCGAGCTTACGGTCCCCAGTCAGCGTCCGCCACTCGACCCTGCCTATCCTCATCAGTGGTACCAGCAATGGTCGAACATGCACGGCCCCGTTTTTGCACTAGCCGACGTTCCAATGCACTGCTATGCTGTTGATGTGCGGCGTGCACACGAACACCCTCACAAGGGCATACAGTGGTCGACTTCACAGCAAGAGTCTCGTGAGGGGGATCAACTCGCAATATCCTGAAAACTGCTGAAATGCGATGCAAAAGTTCTGATAATCGCGCGGGGCATTTATGGCACTGCCTCCAGGCGCAGAAGGCGCAACAATGGTCCTGTCAAGGAAGTACTATCGGTCAGGAACTGTGGGCATCACAATCTGCATATGGACGATCACCAGCGTCTGTGGTCGATCAAACGTCGCCGCCAAGTATCGCCGCCATGTTCTCGGAACTCAACCCAACCAAAATACCATACCTGCTCAAGGATTGTCCTTTGGTCGGTGACCGCCACATCCTGCTTACCCGCAATGGAGCTCACCACTGCCATTTTCACAGGCAAAGGGCAGCAGCAGAGTTTCAAGGCGAAGCACACCAGCCTCCAAAGGAATGTAACCCCACATGCTTTCTTTGCTTTGCACCAGCTTGTATCCCCCGTCAACTAACACAATTACAGAAGTCGCAAAGAACAGGCCACACTACACTGAGTATGTCTTGCGACTGCTCTTGAACAGGTACTGCACAGTCAACACCTGCGCTAAACTAGCCCCAGCAATAGCTACCGCTTGGGCAAAGGACCATGCCAAGGTGCGAAAGTGGGTGCTCTTGACCGTCTTCATGTGACGGTCCGCCCTTTGCTGCAGGTACCGCTGTTCGTGTGTAATCTGAACGAGATGAGTATCCAGTTGCTGTAGCGCCTTCTTGAGGTGCGTTATGTCGCTGTCTGTAGGCAAATCCAAAGTGTCGATGTCCAAGCCCTGCATGCACCAAAAGTAGCAGGCGCACACAAAATCAATGCAAGTTGGGCAGCGGCATTGCATTTCAACGATACGCAACTGGATTCACATTTCAGAAGCCAACGCACCCAGCGCTCAGAACAATCCAGCAGGTTCTTTTCGCACCTTGGTGCCATGAGCCATTTGCAACAGATGAGCGCAATGATTGCTCCTGGTTGGGATGAGTTTTTGAAACTTGCCAGGAATTGATTCACAGGCCACAGAAAATGACAGCTGTAAACCGGAGCCCGCAAGGGCAATGCATGTCCATGTGGCGACGAGCGCAGCAAGAGCACAAAGATAGAGCGGTATTTGGCTTGCGAAATTGGCTTGGAATAAAATTGGCTAAATTTTGGCTTGAACGGAAAGGGTATCCAAAACCAGGTTGACTGGCAGCTGGCACACCTGAAGGAACTGCATGATGTGGGCTGTACTTACATCTGCCACCAGCAGCTCCTTATTGGCCACAACTTGGTCGCTCGCGTGAAAATGTGCACCACTGGCACATAAATCTTCTTTGCATTCAATTTCGACCTTCGTCTAAACTACATTACAAAGCGGGCCCTATAGTGGGATCGTCTCCACCTCTGTGGCATTTTCATCATCGGATGCAGACCAGTACGCACCACAGTGCTCGGATCTATTGTAGGAGCTCCTTTCACCCATTCGTGGTCAGTGCCCACCAGAACGCGTAGGTTAATGGTAAAGAAGGTGAGCTCGACCGTCAGCGCATGTTGATGGGCACTGTCCCGCTGATTGACCCTGAAGCAAAGCTGCCACGGGCCAATTCCGCCCTTCGCATGGATGTAGAAGTTGTCCTCTTTGGTGTTGGCCTTTCTGTAGACGACCCTGTCTTCGGGGTTCTTCACCCAGACGTCTACTGAAGCCTTCGATGTCTCGCCGCCATACCTGTTCCTGAGCTGCATCCACACGTATGCACAGACCATGAAAAGGCCCGCTGATGCGCGATGCGTGTTCTGCTGCGGTATAGATTGTCACTGGATATGAAAATATTGACTGTAAGTGTGGACTAAACTATGGAACCGTGCATTTTACACCTGAACAGCGTTGTCCATAGGGAGGACTTCCATCCATCAGTGTCTTTTTCCTGACGTGCCAACAACAAAGATCATGGCGTCTGCAGTACTGTGAGACAGAAAACCCTTGTGCAGCTCAGGCCAACGCTTTGTCGTTGACGCTGGCACCCCCAGGTGAAAAAGCCATGCAAGGTGCAGCCGCGATTCGAACAAATTCATGTGCAGGCATGACAGGTGAAACAAAAATGCTCCTGGACCTATTCTCTTGGCTTGAGTATTATTTGCAAGGGCCCCACTGCTGTCCCATTGGCTAATGTTGCCAGGGGCAATGCTGCATCGCATTTGGCTCCATGCACTTACCAAAGCTTAGCACAAGGACCGCTGTCAAGTTCACCAGGTACTGCAGCAGTTGCAGGTCACTGCTGCTGAGAAACGCCGCAGACAGTGTCTCCGATGTGGAGATTATGGAGACAGCATTGGACTCAAACTTAGTTTATGACGTTGGGATTGGGATGCTCTGTTTGCTACACAAAGATACTTCCTTGTAGGCCACCATAGAAACTGATGCTGTCTTATTATCTAACTTCAGGCATGAGCTTGAACCAGTCTGCCTTGTTCCACTTTGCATGAAATGGATGCATTCATTCAGTATTTCTCAGGATATATCTAAAATCACCAGTTGGGTGCAAAAAGACAGTGGCATTTCAATTCTGATTATGCAAATAGAACATAAATTCACACGATGGCCAAAGCAAAAATGCCAAGTCCTATAAGCATATGCTGCTGTAGTGTGTTGTGGTTGTAGCAATAGTCAAACGACTTGACACTTCCCAAGCATCTGTCACGTGATGTCAGGTGTTCTCCACAGCAGAAGAAATCACCTCAACAGAGCTGTTTGCTTGCTCAACTTTTCCCATTGGTTGTGCAATGGAGGGCCACCTGCCAGCTTCACGTTGAATAAATTGGATGGCTTTCATCGCAAGGTGGTGCAACACTCACTTTGGTTGAGCACTTTCTCATTCCCTTTGTGTCAAAGGTAAGCACAACTGACCAATGGATCCTCAGTTTGGTTAGCCCCTGGAAGCTCATGAATTAGGAAAATGCAAAGACTGTTGAAAGTGAGATCCTTACCAGAAAGCCTGCATCGACCACCACATTCAGCTCATCAGGCATGCGCTGCTTTCTGCTCTCATGCGATTCCTTCAACTTGTCATACTGCGATTGTGGAAGCCACTCGCTCACACAGTCATCCCTTCAGTGAAAAGAACACAAAAGTCACCTCACACTACGGACAATCATCATTATTCAAGTACATGACAAATGACAGCCTTGCAACTGCAATGCTTTAGAGTTAGTCATAGCAACGCAAGGGAATCAACTGCCAACTTCCACAAGAAGCAGGGTAGTAACTTCTATTGCTATCATGCACGCACTCTGCCAGCCCCACTGTGCTGCTGTAGTAAGCAATGCTGACACAGCAATAGGGATGCTAACAAAGATATTTTGACCTTCACGGGTTGCATAGCAATGCAACCGGGGCTCAGATTGGCAGTGTATCAGCCCTGAAATGTGCCAACTCAGCGAGATTGCTGCTGCTGGGCTTGTATGTCAGCATTGCAGTGTTGGTGTTATTGTGTTGCAAAATGATAGTGAACAAGCAAGGGAAGCCTGCTTTGGGACAGGAATTCTTTCGCATAATCCTGTGTTCTTAATAATGTCGTAACTCCGTCACATGATGAACAGCAGCAATGGCAGCAGAATACGGCCATGTACTGCAAGCACACATTCCCTACATATGGGCTGATGGTATGCTGTCTGCTCAGCTACGACACTCCATTGGAATCAACCGCAATTACTTGTGCTGAAAGCTGCAACCTCTTCAGTGGTTAGCCCCATACTAATGAAGAGCGCCCCATTGTACAAAGGACTTGCAGCATTAATTTAAGTTAAGTAATGGCCCAGAGCCCCTGATCCCAGTGGCGCACAAAATAACTATGTGGTTTCATCAGCACATGCATTGCTCTGTGTTGCATGCTACTCTTGCTGCACTTGGACAGCTCTGCATCATCTCCCGTAGCTGCGACAGTGTCTCTGACTCTCCTTACTCACCAGGGGGGTGCCCAGCTTGTACGAAAAGCCAATAACTCTGTCGCAATATGAATTTGTGGGCGGACTGGCAGAGCAGTGAAAACTGAGAGAGAAATGTATACTTCAGCACCACTGTCATTCTGTCATAGGACAGTTCGGGCTGAGTTTTTCTTGTTGCAGAAACGCATGAGAGGAACACCGTACTGCGCCACGTTGTCTGCAAGGATACAATAATTCACTGTCGTGGTGACAACACAGAAAGACAGTATCATGTTCTTCAGCAGCTTCTTGGCCGTCCCTGGGGACCGACCATCGCAGTGAACACAAAAGAATGTGCTGTCGCAATCACAGTCAACAGCACTTCATCGCCAGGGGCTTTCGGCAGCATGGAGTGCCAGCGGTGAAGAAGGGCAAAGAGATTCCGTGACTCCTCTGACGTCACCATGGTCATCCATCCATTCACAACGAACCGCTATCGCCACGATGGCCGCGAGTACCGATTTTTGCGTCCCAAACAGCGAGGGAGGGGGCGCATGGGGGGCTGCAGCACAAGGGGGCGTGCACTGACGACACAAGTCTGGCAGAACACAGCCCGACGCATCCACCTGGGGCCCTCACCTGCCAACAAAGAGTCGCCAGCTCAGCGCCGAAGCGTCCGTCACGCACCCAAGGATGACAAGGGCGGCAGGCAGCGCGCCTGCAGCGAGCTTCATTCTCACCGCCCAGCGTGTTGTCCCTCGGATGGGTCGTGTTGGGTGACCGCATCGTGTGCTTCCCTGAACCGCCCAGGCCTAGATTTGCATTGGCGAAGATGCAAATTGGGAAATGTTTGCCGTTAAATGGCACAACAACTGGCTGAAGGAAGCCAAGGAAAGCAGAGCTTGCGTTCTCACGAGTTGTTGCTTTCCTTTGCCCTGTCTCCGTGTTTGCACTGCCCGGTGGCTGCTCTACTGTGTGGCTTTTGCAGTAAGCTCACAGGCAGCAGGCGGGGTCCCAGTTTCCCTTCTCGTTGTTCAGTGGATGATTGGCACGCCTTTCCGATGTGCAACTGGGTTCGCGCTTGCCGCTTCAAGTCCAAACAACATTCTGGAAATGCGCACGACAGGGGTTCATCTCCTGCGCCGTTCCTTTGATTGCATTCGTCAGAGATTTACAACGTGATGCCTTTGCCTTTGCCTTTGTGATGCCTTGTAACATCCCTTGGTTCAAAAAAACAATTTGCCCTCACAAGCCCAAGCGGAGGCATTGCATCCTGCAGACGAGCCGCTGGATTCACGATTTTGCGTGGATTTCTTAGTCTCTCTGTGATCTAGCTTCGTTCTTTTCGAGTGGGAGTTTTCCAGGCAGCAGGGCCATTGCTACAGTCTGCAGACTCCGCTGTCCAGAGATGAGAGTGGAATGATCGTTGTGCCGATGGGAATCGCGATGTTTGATCTAAAGAACAGTGTCTTTGGTGGTCGTGTACATCCCTGGATTAATGGTCCTTTTTTGGAAAGCGGGGGGAGGAGGAGGGTCCTGACCAAAACTGATGGACTGGACGTGCCTGTGCACAAAATCCTGTTTGATGCACTGTTCGAGCCAACGATGCAATGCCTGACTTAGCGCTGCTCTGCAGGCAATACAATGTACGTGCACATCAGTAACAAACACTGCCCTTGCATCTCCAAGGCGATGGCGGAGACGATTCTACCCAGATTCTGAAGAAGGCGATTCAGTCATATTGTATCGAGGGCTCTCTCCACAACACGCCCTTCTGGTACCAATATCAACGACTTCCCCGCTGGGCTGAAGGGATTACGATGCTACATTAAAGTATGGGGCAGCAATGCTGTTACTTCTTTTCCTTGGCTGTTGTATGTCAATTCTGTCTCTTCTGCTCCATCCCAGAGCCCAACTTACCATACACACGTTAACAACGAAGTAGAAGACAGCACTCCTCTGTCGGTTTCATTTCAGCCAGCGCGGAATTCTCTGGCGTTTGGCAAACGCTCCACAGGACTGATGGGCCATGCAGGGTCCTCGAAAGGCTCGTTCAAGAAGTTGAACGAGCACCGGTGGCTTGCTCACGAGCAGGATTGCGCTTGCACAATGCCATGCTCCACATACACAAACGTGAGGGCCACGCTGGGAGGAATCGTTGTGACAATGAAATTATGTCTCGGCTGGCCTGTTTGCAATCGCTCTTGTTTCAGCCATCCCCAAAGAGAAAACCGTGTCAAGCACCTCTACACACACACCACGCCTGTCCTCTATACAGTTACACACCCTGGGCCCGCCATTGCAAACATCTTCAATCCTACTGCAGTCCAAGCCACTCCCCTGAACAGCAGTTTCTGGCATTGCACACTGTTAGTAGTCCTGACTGAGCCCACGCATCCTGCCATTATGCATTTGGGGCTTCGAATGTGTTCTGCCCACAGGCGTGGGCTCCGCCCTCGCTCCACGTTGCAGGCGGCCCTCTCATACTGTCTGCTTTTGAAGTGACCCGACAAGGTGCACCGCGATCCTCGCCGACATGCTGGTTGGCCCTGTGAGCGTCGGAGCCACTGCATTCAGCTGTTGCAGCAGGTGATCCAGCACGCCTTGCTGGAGGTGCGAGGTCCTAGGGCTGCTGGGGCTGTGATCCAAGTGCATGGCTGCGGCCTTTATCCACTCCAACTTCTGCGCGGTGTTGGCGTTGAGGTCGCAACCCAGCTGCTGCAACAGTGACAACAGGACGCTCTGGCTCAAGGGGCACGTCGAACCACCGAGCACACGGTAGGGGTCTATCTGGGAAATGAGCCAAGTCACAACATCTATCCGCGCCAAGGAAAGGGCCTGGTTGAATGCCCCTTCGTAATCACCAGCCTTGATCATGACTGCAAGTTCTGCACTGGGATCTGACGGCGTCCGCGATGCAGAGCGAGTGTGAACAGCGGGGGAAGACGGCCGGTCGCGCAAAACCATGATGTCGCGCTTGAGCTCTGCCATCTTCGACTTCACATCAACAAATTGTTGCCTCATGTCCTGCATCTCCCTCCCAATGCCTTCAACCAATGTGCTGACCTGCGACAGCCCCTGCTCGACTGATGCAGAAACTTTGTTCATTGCTCCACCAGCTGGACCAAGGTGTTCAGAGAGCCCTGCCACTAGGCTCCCGTGAATCTGGGTGAACATGGCCTGCACAGCTGCTTCGAACGCCGGTATCAGCGTTCTGAAACTGTCTTTGAAGTATTCCTGCAATGGCTGCATCAGGGCCTTGGGAAGCTGTGATGCGATGCACATCTCCATGCTCCTGGACAGTGCGGTCGTCAGGTTCTTGCTGATGCCCTCCATAAGGGCCTTTTGCGAACCTGGAAACTGAGCCGTTCGGAGCGCAGATTTCATTTCATTGCGAATCACCTTCTCAGTAGACATGACCACCTCTTGCGTGGCTGATGCGACCAAAGCCTGCAATTGATTCCCAGCCACACCCTCTCTGTGGGCTTCCATGTGCGATTTCAGGGTGCTTGACAACTCCACCACCCGAGCCTCCACATCGCGAACAGTCTTGCCTAATTTGTGCTCCATGTTCTTCATAATCTTTCTGTGCTCCAAGATCACCTTCTCCACAGTGGGCGATCCCTCGAAGTAGTGCGACCTTGAATCTGACGGCAAGCTCCTCTTCTCTTCGTGGCCATAGACGGTCCCATGACCAACCATATCTGGAAGGCCAGCACTGGACGGGGGGTCGCTTGGAACGTCAACAGCCGACTGAGACTTCTGCGGCTGTGGGCCCCCTCCGATTGGTGTCACTCCTTGCAGCATGCCCATTGCCGCTTGTGTCACTCGTGGATTCACCACCGTGGGGGGCTCAAGTGCAGTGCCACTCACTGACGGGCTGGCAATGCCCTGTTGGGAGTCTGCCCCATCCCTGTTTGAGGGCTCAGGCCACGATGCACCTCGTGGCCCGAGCGTTCCACCGGAGGCGCCAGCTTGATTTTGGAGTGGCAGCTTTGGTGCCGAGCCAGCAGAAGACGACCCCGGCGCTCGACCACTCTCCACCACGTGGCCATGCGACGATTCTTCAGGAATTATGACTGGCAGTGGGCCAGCCGAAATGTGGTCCTGGCAACTGGAGGGCTGTCCATTGCCGAAAGCGCCCCCAAACAGAGTTGGCAGCGCTGCGCTGACCTGTTGGAGGGCATCTTCTGATGGAATCCGATCAGGACCGCCTCCCAGGTGCCGGCTGCCCCTCCCCTGTGGGTCTGTGGTGCTGCATAGAAGGTCTGCGCTTGAATCCAAAGCTGATCCTTGCTCTGAGCCATTCTGCGGTGCAGCTGGAGTCGCACTGTACAAGCCGGGGCTGGCCTGTTCTCTGGACTGCTTGAAACTGTCTTCCATGCCCACGCCTTCATAGCCAAGTTTCATGAGGTGGTCATCCAACAGGTTGCTGCAGCTGCCTGCTGCCACGCCGTCCTGAGAACCCCCCTCCTCTGCCTGGCCTCGATCACCAGCTGGAGGACAGCAGAGGTACGGATTCAAGCTGTACTGATTTACCGCCTCAGTCTGCACCACATACAGCCTCACCAACTCATCGACACCACCAGCCGCCTCGCTGTTGCAAACCACCTGCATGCTTAGAATGGGCTGCTTCAGTGCAAACTGGGCCACAGAACTAAATGCAGCGCCTTCGCTGCGCAGGTCCAGCTGAAGGACGGATATGACAGGACTTGCAGAGTTTGCCACCAGCACAAGGTCCCATCTGGACTCCACTGCTACGAACAGTTGCCCTTCCTTCCCCGGAGGCAGCTGGACATCAAGTCTGCGAAGCTCATCCGGGGAGCGTAGCATGGGCTTGGACCAGTCGTAACCCCAGAGCTTTAAGGCTTCGCAAGCACTGCTGCCGCCCGCTGTCAGGAGGCAGTTTGGTGAGCACCAGTCCACAAATCTCACTTTCTGACCCCCATAGGGACAGAAATCAGGGCCAAGAGCCCATGACACTGATCTCTGGAAATCAAGCAAAGGGAGGATGTCCCCTTCTGGCAGTCTCCAGACCAAAACATTTCCTTGTGCAGTGGCAGCGGCCACAAGGCTCCCCTCCTTCTGCCCTGACAGCCATGTGCAGTGTGTGGACGTGGCAAGGATCTTGCAGTAGTGGCAGTCTCTGAAATCTGCACCAATAGTGCACACTACTGGCTCCACCTCCCCACTGTGTACAACACTGCTCAGCCTTCCAGCTGCATTGGACACAGACTCGCCCTTCACCGCCCTTTCGATGGAGAACAAGAAAATGCGGTCATTTGCAGAGAACAGGAAGAACTTTTCGCACATTGGATGCCACAAGACTCTGACAGGCACCTCTGGGGAAGGGTCCACTGTGCTAGAGAGGTCCAACTGCAAGAGGCTCTGAGATTCCATACCCCCGAGTTGGGTGTATATCAGCCTGAAAATGAAGATTTTGTGATCTGCTCCAGCTGTGAGCAGCCAATCTTCTTCATAGTTCAGGAACTGAAGATCAGTCAGCTGCGCGGTGTGGCCCTTCAGCAGGGCCTTGGCACCAGTGGACTTGAACAGCACACGTATGTGGCCAAGGGCAAGCCCATAGCAGATGAACCTGGGGAACACAAAAGTGTGCTTCAAGGTCAGAGCAGGCCGGTGCCTTTCTCTGAGAAGCCCTGAAGGGTAGCCTCCCTCCACCACCACGCACATGCCCAGTTCCAGATGTTCCAGAAAAGTTTGTACTAAGATTAGCTGCATCAACGGAGGGTTGAGCTGCTAAGTGGTGCCATAGCCAAATACACACGTTTGCATCCCTCCCACAATTGGCAGGTGCTGAGCCTGGACGCCCGCCAAGGCCTAAATGTTCAACAGCTGCGCAAAATTGAGGAAATGAACTCGGCAGCCATCAGCTGAACTGTCACGACGGAGAGCAGGCCCCTCCGTGACAAAACATGCGCCCCAGTGCTGCAGCTCCCACACACTCCATGCCGGCCAAACGTAGACAATGGCACGCGCTGCCCTGCATCCTGCCGATCAACCCCCACCTCCTGCCACAACCAACACCCAGCGTCCCCTCCCCCCAAAACAAGAGTCCCGCATTCACCAGCTGCGGGAGGGGTGCCCTTTGCATGACCCGCTTCTTCCTCCCTTTGCAACAAATCTTACCACCACCCACCCAGCCCTCGCGCCGCCTCTGGGACCACCCCTCCCCCCCGCACCTCCTGTTCACCGCGATCCGGCGCAGGCACTCTTCCGCCGCGCCGTTGCGGAGCACGTCGACCTTCAGCACCGTGATCGTCTTCTCCGGCAGCTGCGGCAGTGCGCCCTCCGCATTCTCCCCGTCCACGAGCTCCAGCGCCGCGCCATCCGGCAGCGCCCTCCCGACACCCCCCGGCCCCCGCCCGCCCTCCCCGGCCGGCCGGGTATCGCCGTCGGGGGCCATCCCGCCCGCGTCGCCGAAGTCGGGATGGTCCAGATCGCGGCCAGGCGGCGACGCGGACGCGTCGCTGGCCGACGAGCCGCCGCCTAGGGTCAGCGGCGCGCGAACGTCCCGCGGCGAGGACAGCTCGGATGCCACGGACTGCAGGAATGATGAAAAGTTGAACTGGGGTTGGGAGCCCATGGCCTGGGCCTTTTCGGGATCCCGATTCCTTGGTTGTTGAATGGGGTCCAGGCGCCAGCGGCGTCAGGCGGAGGGACTGGGGGCTGGGCGCGACGGGAGGTTGCGCCTGTTCGCTTCGGTGCGCCCGCGCGCCGCGCTCATCGGAGGGCCAGGGGTTAGCAGGAAAACCTCAGCGACTTCGGCGCCGTACGGTCGGGCCATCGTCGTCATCATCATTATCACCAAGAAATCGTGTCGTTGATGAAGGCGGGTGGGGTCGAGGGGTGGCGATCCCCGCCAAGGGACCGCAAGCTTAAGTCCACGGCAACGGTTTACAGCCGAGCAGAGGGGCAACAGGAGTCCTGTCCCTTATATCCAGTCCGCTCATCAACGTCCTTGATGCAATTCCTAGTGCCTCGTCATCTTGTTTATGTGTCCAGATGTTAATAATTGGAATGGTGTGGGGGTGAACTGCGGCATTGCGACGCTGACTCGGGGTTACTGTATAAGTAAAAAAGTTCGCGCGGAAAAAATTTCGCGTATTTCGCGCGGAAAAAAGTTCGCGCACTCGTCGGTGCGCGAACTTTTTTCCGCCGCGAACTTTTTTCGCCCGCGAAAATTTTTGCCGCGCGAACATTGCGGAACCGGGCTCCTGCCGCCCTTGACCTTCGCCAGGGGGTGCGCCGTTTATTATTGTGCTGTGCCGCCCCGGGGCCGGGGGCCCCCGGCCGCCGTCCTGACCCTCCGCCTGCCGCAGACGAATAGCACGAGCGGCCTGGTCAGGGAGATGGCACTTCCTCGCCGCCAAGATTCGGCTGGCCAATGGCCACCGGCGCGAGCGATCTGCTCGCCAGCTCACGACTCCTTCGGGGCAGTCGCTGCTCGTCAAAGACCGCCGCACGGGGCAGTCGTCGTTGTGCAAGGCCAACGGGCCAAAGCGCGGGAAGCGCCCGACCCATTTGGGAGGAGGCCGAAAACTTCGCGGGCGAAAAAAGTTCGCGGGGGCAAAATGTTCGCGCGGAAAAAAGTTCGCGCAGTTGCTCGAGCGCGAAATGCGCGAACTTTTTTCCCGCGCGAACTTTTTTACTTATACAGTAAGTCACGCTGTAGCACGGCGCAATGCACTGCGAAGCGAATGAGCACAATTTGAAGTGTTGTTGGATTAATGTGGCAACCAGCGCATGAACACCGGAGGGGGAGGGGGGCGGGTAGACCGGCTGGGGAGAAATTGGGGCAGCATTGCTGCTCATTTGCGCAACAAAGTGGTCGCTGCATACCAGCTATATCAGCAGCTATGCCTACACGTCAGTATGACAAACCATGCCAGAGAATGGTTACCTTTCATCTGTTGCCAAGTGCAAATACCATCCAATGCTTGAAGTTGTGGAGACAAGCATAGCAACAATGCGCCGCACTGAAAGAGGGCGTTGGGCCAGCGGCCTGCATATTCGGTTGTTGGATGGCCGCGAGCGACGTTTGACTGTCCTTCTCCTTGCGCAGCCCACCATCAGGTGCCACATTTACAAGGTTCACTTACATCGCATGCCCAGCCCGGCACCTTAATCCCGAAAGAAAGTCCCACTGCATCAATGAAGCCACCCCACATTATGGGGAAACTGCCACGACGAGCAAAAGGCGGGCCGCAATCCGCCAGTCTTCCCAAACGCCCAGCTCGCGCGCTGCGCTCTGGAAAGCACCGCAGCGTCGCCGTGGAGAGAACAGTTGTCCACACCACACGCGAGCTTACATGAGACTCAGTCACGTCCGATCGCCCCCCTTAAAAAAAACAGATTACCCACGTCACATCAGCCCGTAATAGATCAGCCCAATGTACATCAGCCCTTTGTCAGCCACACCCTGCATTCTAATCAGCAGCAAATTGCCAGGTGAATGGCAGCTACCTACGTTCCGTCGTTTGGATGGGGGAACTGAGAGGGGTCCCTCTGAGTTTGCAGCATGGACTTGGCGGTTTCCACCTCGCAGAATTGCTCCCCGCTGGTCGGGAGACACCTCCAGCTCCCCAGGTCCTCTGAGTTGATGGGCATCTCGTCCACATCTTGAAACGGCTGCCCAATGCCGTCTTCGGCAAACGCGCGGTGGGCGGCATGTACCGACGTATCTGGCTGGAACTGATCCCGTCCGGGGTCAAATTCAAACTGCTCCGCGCCGCGCTCGCCATTTGGATCGGTTTGCGCCTCTTTCGGCTTTATGTTTAGGGCAATTTGGCCGGCGATGTGCATGGGCGGGGCCATGGCTGGATTGATCGTCAGTCGGTGGTCGTTGAACTGGTCGGGCCTGGAGTAGCAGCAGGGCTGCTGCTGGAGGGAGGTGGGGCGCGACGGGGCGGTGAAGGCGCTGTCTGGAGGAGAGTGAGGGATGCGGGGCTGTGGCGGCGGCATCGAGCAGCCTGGGTCCCCTGAAGGAATGAACACAGGGATTAGTGCGCAGCTCAGTGGCAGTGCAGCATGAAACGCCTGTGCCGGCCAAAGGCGTGTTGCTGTGCGCGCACTGGGATATGGCGAGGATACGGACGAGGACGTGGCCATATCCCGGGATGTGGGGCACCGTATCCTGGGATACGGCCATATCCTGAACATGTATATCCAGGATATCCAGAATACAAGTTTCTTCCCCGCTGGCGAAGGGAAACTTTTACCACCGGCATAGAGCATGCCCATCCACGCCAGGATGGATACCGAGCGTTGCCAGAACAGTTGTGCCTGCCGTTACAAGCACAAATTCATGGCTTTTTTGCCTTGAGATGAACACAAGTACTGCTGGCACAAGCTCAGGATAGCCCAAAACAACTTGCATTTCGTCACAGGTTGTAACGCCATCTCACCGTGGTGGAAAGATACGCTACCACCGTAGTATATTAGCATGTTGGTTGGGATTCGCTATCTCACCTGGATGAGGCATCAGTGTAGAGTCCATGGGGTACTCTGATTGTGGACTGCCAAAGGCTTCGGCCATGGCTGTTGCTCCAGCTGCCTCACCTTCAACCTCTACGGACTCCATTGACATTTCATCCTTGGGGTAGGAAAAGGTATCCTTTGGGTAGGAATAGCCACCTCTGAAACAGTTCAACCCAGAACCGAGACAACTGTTGAAGCGCGAGTCATCAAGGGAGAGCTCTGACAGCCCACTCACAATCCGCCCAGAATCGGCAGCCTCAGGTTCACCTTCAACCTTGGGCAGTGGGATAATCAGCTTTGTTGGACGCGCGATTCGGATAGCACTTGGTTTCTGCAATGCACAATATGAAATATCAGCCTGCCTTGCTCGTTACGAGTTTGTTTGCCTGGGCGGTTTGATGCTTGTGGTGCGGCCCATAGTGCGAGTCCATTGCTGCAGACGGCAATGCTATTTACAGAATGCCATCATTGGTAACATCGTCTATAAACCATTGACGCGCCATTGCAAAATGCTGGCACTTCAATTTACAAACTATCATTAACGGCAATACCGCTTCCGAATTGCATGGCTCCGTTCGTACTTTGCGTTGTCCGCTTTCCCTCTCAGAGACTTCCAGACCATCCTTCACAATACGGACAACAGTGCACCTGTTTTTCCAGGGCGCCTTCATTTTTCCATATGCGCCTCTTTCCTTTCCTTTGTGTTGGTTGAGTTTTCATGCGCATATCAATTGAATCCTGTTTGGCTGACTGAAACGAAGGGCAACATTGGGGAGCTGTACGGACACAAGTAGCAACGCATCGCGTTTCTTATGGATGTCCCTATACATTGGACTGCATTGGGGAACAACGTCTTGATGTCAGGAGTCCAAAAATCAATGAACAAGAGTCTCGAACACAGATGTATGCCGCTGACAGTGGCGCCCATTGCATAACATGTTTCCTCTCTCATTGCAATGCGCATTTTGCTGCATGACATGGCACAGTGATGACTCATACTGTGGCAATCCGCGCAGCCACATTTGCTAACCAAATGGCAGCCACTGATCTTGCAACTGCGGGACTATGACGAACATACTAACGACAGCATATTTTGCTTCAGCGCGTTTGCTCATGTACCCTTCTCCAGCCTCATTTGCTGATCAGACCAGAAATCTTTGGCTCAATTACGTCAGGACCTGACTGCGTACTTTCCACTGGAATCATATCCAAAGTGCATTGCGTACTATGTGTTCACGCAATGAAATCCAAAGCGCACAATGACAGCAGCTGTCAAGGATAGCTTCACCACTCCCTGAAGAAGAGAGCTGGAGTTTCAGGTGGAACCCATGGGAAGGTAACAGCAAGTGAACCTAGTTTTCAGTTGACGTTGGTGCTTCTCCTCATTCACGATTTTGCGGTTGTACCAGAACCCAGATTTGTGACAAAAGCAATAACCAAGTCAGCTTTGGCCCCCCATCAGGAGAAAGGCTATTCGCTTTTCTTCCTGGTTAAAAAAAGACACACCAATGGTACGCACACACTCGGCGAATGAAGACAATGCTGAGCATGCCCAGCATAGTCAGTTGTCTGGAGCACAACTGCCCATGTACTGGAGCTTAATAATGTAGACTAATGTGCATTGCTGTCACTGCACCCATATACAGTGTGCGTTATTTCTATCCACCTGTGTAATCATGCTCGCGTATACAGTCAGGAGACATACGGTACTAAACAAACCGGCCGCCAAAAGACAAGGCCGTGATAACACGACTTTTTCCAACTTTCGCACGTTGCACGCATTACCGCTGATCCAAAACAAATCTCAATGGTGCGAAATGCACATCTCATTGCTGACAGCGCTTTTGCTGGGCTTGCGTGGGCTACTCACGGCCTTGAAGTCGATGGAGTCGTACGGGTACACCTCCCACCCAGGATGTCCGGGCATTCCGTAGCTCCTCAATGCGTCCTTGTGCAGGTCGTTTAGGCTCTCCTGCTGATCAGGTGGGAAGTCCGAGCACGGCATCGCATGTGGGGTTTCCCCGCAGCTTATGTAGCCTGCCAAAAGCATTCGCAATGTTGCCAAGTTGCCGCACGTGCCAGTCATAGCCACAGAGCAATCTACACTGGAGAGTCTTGCACACACACAACAGGAAGGCCAAGAGCGTTAACGGCAGCAGGAGGGCAAATGCCCACTGGCTGACCAGATTTCTGTTCTTTGGCCTGGATATAGCCACTCCCGTCAATTGCGTAGCCATAGACTGCCAACATGAGACTGTCGTGCTGACACACCAACAGACTAGTTGCACTGTGGACACCTCCATCCTGACACAACTCGTCGATCAGAATGTTGCTTAACCTCAATGTGCTGCCAACAGATCCCACACAAAAACGCCCCACCGCCAAGCACATCAACTGGCACAGAACCCTGATGTGACTGGCTACCCCATTTCACCAATTAGTTATTGCAGTCTAGTCTTAGGATAGGCCAGCGTCACCAACGCGTGCATGCGCAGATACAACATTTGAAGAAATGTACTCCGGACGTAATCTTCTGAAAATAATGCGCTGGATTCATGCGATCGAGCACTGACAAGATTGGGCCTCCAAAGCAAACAGCGGGTCAAATGTTTTCTGCAACTATCAACAGTGTCTTCTAAAAGAGCAAGGATGTCCCCACCATGTAATAGTTTAGAACTAAATGGGTGGCCACACCATCAGAGCATTTTGTACATAGCATGGAAAGTCACATGTCGATATAACAAGTACTGTGCCAAGCAGCACCAGGTACATACGTCTGTCGATGGCACAATTGCATGGCTTTGTTCCTATTACCAGACAGAGCTGCTGAGTCATTGCGCGTGATATGACAATTTGGAGCAAACATTAGAAACAAATGTGCAGATTCATTGCTCGTTGTTGTTCTGTTTTTGCTACACGGCCAACCTGCTGGGCCCTTCAGCTTCACCTCCCCAGTCTCGCACTCATACAGCAGCCCCTCTGTATTGGTGAACCACCACACTCGAAGCTTATTGTCCGCCTGCACTGCAGTCTTGGCGTGTTTCCACGCCTCCGCCCACTGAAGGTCGTTCATTTTCAGAAGGGTAAGAATCTGTGGGGCAGGTGAGAGGCACGGGTGAGAACATCTGCCCCCATTGATGGCAGAAATGTACGATCATTTCACTGGCCCTTGAACTGCACCTTCTACAGTGCCTCAAATGTGCTTCGAATGCATTCGCAGCAATCCACGTCTCCGTACCAAAACTACATTTGCAAACACCACTGTGGCTTCAGCCAAAATCCGCAACCAAAGAACACCGAGTGCAGTGCAGTCGCTCAACACCAACGGTTGAGGCTCACTTCTTTCTTGTGATGTGGATGTCTTTGGAGATCATTTCCGAGGGTAAGAAAGTCTTTGACTGCAAAACACACACATTGACATGGTCAGGGTAGATACACAAACCACATATTCACTGTCTGCTTTTGTGACTGCCACATGGAGGGCAGAAACCGTTGGCATTGCCTGTGCAATATTTGCCTACCAGGGGGAAAGCCTGGTGGAAAATGGAAGCCAAAATGCTGTAGGCACGAGCATATGCACTTCTGCTCGTTACCAAAGGCCCACCACCACAAAATCCATGTCTCTGTCCTATATGATGAATGCAACCAAAGTATCTGATAATAGAACAGAAAGTGCCTGTGAACCAAATTGAGCTGTAAGACAATCTCTCAAGGCTGGGTTTGTTCCGTAGGAGTATCATGTGGAAGCGTGGCAGTTGGCACAAAATACAACACATCCCCACAACACTGCCAAAAATTGTTACCTATGCCTCCCCTTTTGCAAAACAGGCTCATTGATTGACATAAGCACCAGAAACACAATACAGAATGACACGAAAGTGCACATAAGTATAATGCACTGTCCGGCATTGTGGCTGTGTTTGGACTGAAGATATTCTCCCCATACAACGTCACAGACAGCACTGCGTCACAGCAGGCCAATGGCAGATTTTGCCTCCCAAAAATGTCCCACATTTCCTTATGACTAAGGCTTCATCCATTTGCTGCTGACAAATGCACATGCCAATAGGTTCTGCGTGTGCCTCCCCAAAATCCACAGCGTGCCAAAATCAGTCGAGCAGCCATATGAACATGCCCACCTGTGTGCACCTTCCCCAGAACGCCAGCGGGAAGGTCAATCTTCGCATCCAAGCACCCAAGTGTTTCCACTCTCCGTCCTCCAATCTGATCCAGGCTGGCAATCGGGTCAGCAAGGAAAGGTCTTCCCTTTTTTTCTTGCAGTTTGGCCCTTTGGGTGGCAACGACGAAGCCTAGCGGATCAACGGCCGGAGCAACAGTCTCAGGAAGCAGCGTGGAGGAGTCCCTTGGGATGCCCGCGTACAGCCGATAGGGCGTTTTCCGCCCGCCCAGCAGTGCCTCACTGCTCTTGAAGACTTTGACGCTCGGGAGCACTGCCTCTCCATCCTGCAGCACAGGCCTTGCGATGTCAATGATGCAAATGAAGCGAAGCGAAATGGTCAACGATGGCTGAGCCTATTCTGCTTGAAGAACAAACGAAGACATGGTATGTAGGGCACAACCATGGGGATTCCCTGCTTCCAAGCACAGCCAACAAGAGTAGGCAGTTGACAAACCCCCACGCCCCTATCAAACACTGCCGTCCGCTGGTTTGAAGTTTCTTGGATGCCCAGAGGGGCATCGAGGCCGTTACCAAGATGAGGCATCACAGCTTCAGCATAAGAATGGTCTGTGAATGCCACACACCATCGGGGCTCAATAGCACCCATTTGTATGCTGAGCTCCCACCACAAGTGAAAAGACTGGCACCTTCTGGCTGCATGACGAATTTGGGGCAGACTCCTCTGCATAAATCGCTTACAAACCAGTCACAAAAACATGGTGCTGAAGAGGGAAAAGGTGGGTTGAGTGGTTGCTGTTTACCAGATTGCCTTTGGTGACAGTCCATCTGGATGCATCAGCAAGCAGTTGACAAATGCTGTCCTTGCTCCTGCAAGGTGACGGCAGGTGTACTTCTGCCATCCCTGTTTGTTGCTGCTGTGGGAACTTTCCATGCCAGTGCTGTTTGCAAAAGTGTTATTTCGTCTTTTTTCTGTCGATGTGGCGTGTTTTGCTGATGGCGAAAATCTAATAATACGTCCAAAAACAGTGATGGACCACAGCATTATGCACGAGCACGGCAGATTAACACATAAAAAAATTGATGAGAAGCTCTAATCACACCAGCAGAAGTATATCGCTAACAAGCATGCCAGCTTGCTGCGACCCTGTCAGGAAATGCCCAAATCAAAGGCTCACCTGGAGACAAATGTGCAACTTCCCATTGGGCTGATTCGGAATGTTGTCAGATAGTAGCAATGGCGTCTCCACCTTATGGGAACAGCAAACACAAACATATTGTGACAGCAGCAAAATGGTGTCCTATCACATTGAAGCATGTGTGGGAGATTGCAGTTTGGCAAGCAGATTCGGGACCCCAACGCGTTCTTGAAAGTGTGCACGCACGTCAATGCCTATAAGGTGTGAAAGCAATGCTTTGCCTTGTCGAATGAAATTTCAAAGGTTACAGCACTTTGGCAAAAAGGCTGACTGATGAGAACAGTGAAAGAGGAACAGGCAAGGTTTGACACAAGCGGGCTGCACCAACGCTTGGCATCCTTTGTGGCAACATCTTCCGCTGCTTGTTGCTTGTGCATGGGGAGCACTTGCGATGAGACATACGAGACTTGCAATGAAACATAAATTGCGCTGTCACGGATACTGAGGAACACCAACCTTCTTCTAGTGTTTCACAACAAAAGGCAAATCCCTTCCGCAAATTGAAGATGTCTAGCTGCTGTGTTAGCTACTGTGTAACATCTCGACTGTCACAGCTCTGCAAGAAACGGACCTAGGCATGGGACAGCGGCAGCAGCCCTTCTCCTTGTGTTGATACTCAGATTGGCTTTGCAAAACGTGTTTCATAATCTGCTATCAGACGAAACTCGAGTAAGGAAAGAAAAAAGTAAGAAAAAATGATTGAATTAGTCAGTGTATCAATATGCAAATAAACAAATAAATAAATAAATAAATATAGATATAAATCAAAATCAAATATAAATATGCGTATAAATATAAATAAATATATACAAATTCATATAGATATGTGAATATAATAAATAAATATATAAATATATAAATATAAATATAAATATAAATATATATTTATAGTTATAGTTATAGTTATATATTTATATATTTATATAAACAAATAAATGTAAAACTAAACGAATAATGCGTCCTTGCAGGCAACGCGGAAACGACGCACAGGTGTCGACATGTGCCTCTTGGACTCGGACAATACGACGGCATCATAACTGTGGGGCGCAAGGAGCTCACAATGACTCGAAGCAATCTCCAAGCCCCAATGTGCAGCAAACGAGTACATCACTGCCAACACGGCGACACATCTTGGCCATGTCGACCACCCATTCTTCCGAAGCTGCACAACGATCCACAGCCCACGACGCAACCAAGAGACCAGGATGTCCACCTGCCCCTGCGCAACCCACGGCGCGGAGCAACGTCCAGCACCAGTAACCCTCTCGAGTGTTGGCGGACAGCAGCACGGACCGCACCTTTGATCTGTCGTCCTTGTCTTCACCCCTGACCATCAGGAGAGCGCATGCTCCAATGGCGTCACAGGCACAGTGGGGAATGCCCGCGGGAAAATTTTGGTCGTAGGCAGTGCCCTTCAGCATGAACAGCTGCAGACAGATAGGCGATCCGCTGTCAGCACATAAGCCTTTCTTCAGAAGGTTGCATGTTTGAGCGGCTGCCATTTTTGCCGCACAAGGGCGTCGTGCACGGGCGCTGCAGGAGGTCAAGAGCGCAGGTAAGACAACTTCAGCAGGCATAGTGCAGAATCGGTGCGCCAAAGTTTCTTGGGCTGTGTTTGGTCTTGGTGCAACTGGCCATACCTCTACTGTAATGTTGATTTTGACAACCTCGCCTGTTTGGGCATCGCACAGCTGCAGCTTGATCGGACCCTTGCAATTTGCAATAATGACGTCATGCTCGAAGTACTTCCTCTTGAAGATCTCGACCCCACATGGTCTCTTGGGGTTGTTCAGGCAGAGGGGGCATGACGGATCGTTGCAGGACTTGGCTCTGCACGCAAAAGCAACAGACCTCAAGGGCTGACCACACGAAGCCCTTGCACGGGACCACTGTGACGCTCTGCATATTTACAACACATGCACAAGAGAGCGTGTGACACCCAATGCACCGCTGAGAGTTCCCTAAGAGCAGTTCCCTTTCAAGCGCAAGCGACATCGCATTCGGTTGTCAGTTTTACTGCAATGAACAAGGACACAATGCACTGCAAATCACTGGCCCAGTCGCCCCGCTGGGCTCCTTTGTGAGACCTGCTGTCTGGCGCACAGAGTGCTCTGCAATCAACGAATGCAGGTGAATGGTGACAGCTCAACAATAGGAAGCCATTTGGCAGTGCTAAACCAATATCATGCATGCACTGATGGGGTCCATCAAACTTCCGTTGACATTGTACTCACTGGCAATCGTGCGCGAATACTAATCTGTATCTTGGCTGGCCTCTCAGCTGCTGGTTCAGCTGCTGTGTGGGCAGCAGCTCTGGTGGCGTCAACCGCGCGACTTCGTCATTGAAGGCATGACTCAGAAGGAAGTCCAGATCGTGTTGACTCATGTTGCGACGCTCCGTTCCGAACCGCTCAATCACGATCTCCCGGTACTGCTGAAAGAACAAGACCACACGGTCCTTCACAAGTGCCTGCACCCTCCTCTCCTCGGCCATGTGCTCTGCATTCAGCATCCTCCGCTCCTGCATTTGCAAGAAACGGCACGATGTTAGACCAACAAACGCAGCACAGGCACTGCAATGCGTCATTTTCCTCTGATTCGGATCACTGCATTCATGGAGCGGCGCGTTTTGTGCTGACATGTGGTTCCACTTTTCCAGTCCCACCGTGCTCAGCTACTCTGACTATCAGTATCCACAATCCTCATTTTGTGGCCAGTACAATTTGGGGCCATGTGCAAATGCTAGAAGGATGGCAAAGGTACACAACTCTCCTGTTTGATATGCTGGCCCTGTGTGCATCAACATGAAACGTTGCAATGATCCAAAAGGAAGCACACTGCAGAGGAAGAGCCCCATATTCCCTTGGTGCTGGTTGACTTGAGTCCGAAGCCAAGGGCAACAGCGGAAAGGCAGCTGACTCTGGTGAATTTGGCTCTTCAACAGGAATGAACATTTCACGCAAACTGCCCCTCCTTTCTTCAGGAATCTTGTGAGAATCACCTCGGCATATGATAGGGAAGCATTCGTCATGACAGCAGGCTGGCCACCTGCGGCAACACCAACCGGAAAGGAATGTCAGCATCGCGAACAAAACAGATGGTGTCCCAATTCGTAGACCTGTCTGAACATCCTTCTAAAACACGATGGAGGCCCAAACCTATCTACTTTTGATAGTCCCCCATCTGCTGATCAGCATTTCTTGCTGATCTGACAGTGTATTTGGACACAGTACTCTCACTGCGCACACTTCCCTGACGTGGTCTACATATCCCCCATTCTTCCTTCCTCACTCCTGCTCTCCCTGCATAAGAGGCTGTTTCTATTGGCGCAACCACAGGGTTTACACCTCGTTGGCTTCCAACGGACGTTCCAAGCATCAACAACACCAGCCCTGTGCGTGCACACACACACGCACTCCCTGATGTCGGGCTGGCAAGTGGGTCAGCAACGCAGCTGGGCACTTTCTGACGCACACCATCGTCACAGGCGTCTGCACCAGTCGGCGTTGAGGGCGCCTCCAGGCATGTCAAGCAACTGCCGGGGCGGTTCAACATCCTTGCAATGAGCCCGTTGCGATACCGTGCGCCATGGGGCCCATGAAGGCGCCGCAGACCCGCCACTGTCCAACTCGACGACAGACAAACAATGGCCCAAATCATGACGAGCGACTCGCGCAGACCAGCAGAAACCAAAGCGTGTGACGGCAGCAAAACCTTCAGAAAAGACATCGTCCACCCGGCGGAGCTCAGGGGGCATCAGGACCGTTGCACGCGCCCTCCCCAAGCGTCGCGTTGACACCTCCGAAATCCCAAAACCAATTGGCGGAAAGACCGGAAGGATGAGCCGCGGGCTGCAAACACGGCGCCCAAGTCGGGAGGCAGCGATCGCAGCCCCGGCGCTTCAGCGACCTGGCGGAGCGGAAACCCTGGAGACAAGGCCAATCCTCCGGCGGCGTCGCCGAAGGGGTTGGAAGGATAACTGGGCGTCAGCAGCGTCGGTGGGATTCGTTGCAAGGTGGAATGGGCGGGTCGTCGGGGGCGTCGACGGCGTCAGCAGGGCCCTCAGTTCCGACGCCACGGGTCACGGGGCTGCGACGTCCCTCTCCGCCCGGCCCCTCGCGTGTCTGGGAAATCTGGGGGCGCCGAGCGAGATTGGGACTCAAGAGAAACCCGAGAAGAGGCCCTGAGGCCCAACGGCACACCCTGAGCGACGACCTCGAAACCCAGATCCACGCGAGGCACAATCGCTGGTCTTCCACCCGCACAAAGCAGCCACACCAGCCGACGCTAGGGATCGTTGTATCCACCCGCGACGCGTCCAAGCGCGCAGAGACGGCCGGAGTTCGCGCGGAATATCGACGAAGTCCGATGATTGCGATTTGACGACTCGCGCCACGCACTGCGCTGTTCGTCGTCAGCCCGCGGGGCGCAGTCCGCGGGTCGCAGTCGAGACCGGCAACGCAGATGGCGGGTGGGGAGCTGCGTGGGGGCGCCCAGCGTGCACACTTTTTGGCCGTTCGTCGGGCGCGCGGTTGGCGTCAAGCCAACCAAGCCAACAGGGGGCCACTCCCTTGGAACAGCGGCGTCGGAGCAAGCAAAACCCAGCCCACGGAATTGCAGGATTTGGTGCTGTGGCTCAAGGGGAGCCTGCGAGGAGGAAGGACTCCAGCCGCTGCGGGGGCGACGGCCGCGGAGAGGTCCAAGGAGGCGCTGGGCGAGCCAGCCTCAGCCGGCACGGAGCAGGTGGTCATGCAGCGGTTTGAAATCGTCGCGCCCTCAAATCCGGGTCGCGTGTTTGGGTGGCGAATCGCCACCGGCGATCCGCCAATGGGAATCCAGGCGCGGTGCGCACTTCCAATGCGAAACGTCCTGATACCGTTATCAACCATTGCATCCCCCAACCACGGATCCGGTGCCCGGCTGGTCATCCAACACTGCGAGTCTCGGCAGGATGCGCATAACATTGCATCCCTACTATAAACTGTCGACTGCTACTTGTTCACGTGTGCACGTACGTCCCCAAAATGAACATTCTGTGGCTGGCCGGCGTTCCAGCAATGTGAATCGCTGCGCGATGTGCATTTCAAATATGGGAACGTGCGCAACCGTTACAGCGGTTCGGACCTCGGGCAGCGTGGTATGCGGGGTATCCCTGTTGTCACCGTCTCATCAGACATCCACTGACGTGACAGGGAGGGTCTGGCGCGTCGTCCCGTCGCATGGCGAAGTGCGCTGTCGCGTCAAGCGGGGCAACCGTTTGGTCACCCAGTGTTTGCTGAAGATCAAAGTAATTGGAGCAGTTGATGTACCCTAAGCCCTGAAAGAACCTAAAACGCAGCAGAAACAGTACAGAAGTACTGAAGCACTGAGGCACGGGGGGGCCGGCAAACAGGCTGGGCGATTGAATGTTCAGGCGGTCGCGTCCTCCTCAAGATGAGTCAGTGATTGTCTTTTGGAGGGCCCCCCGCGGCCAAGTGTCGGATCGGTACAAAGTATCTTCTCCCACGCACCCAAGAGAGCGCCCTGCTCGTAGCCGGGCCCGTGCCACACCGCAGGCGGCGGGCCCCTCCCGTTCACCGAAAACGCGCGTCCCGGCATCCCAGCCTCGACCGTCCACCAGCCTCGAGCTCGTGACGGACTCCCCGTGCCCCGCCTCGCCTCTGCCTCTTCGAGCCTGAATCCATATCATCGCGGCGAGACACAAGGGCTTCAGTCCCACGGCACCACGGCGAAATGCGCAGCGAAATCCGCTCTTTCTGCGCGCAGCCAAGGGGTCTTGGAGGGGTGGCGGCAGGGTTCGGTGATCATTGTTCGCGGTCTGGCAGACCCGACTTGATGCGGCAGCCGCGTCGATGTCAGTCGGCCACACGCGGCGCCCGTCAGGGAGCGTTCACGGCTTCCCGAGAGGTTCGCTTCGGCCAACTTGCAAGGCACGGGCAAGGCCGTGCTCCCCCGCCCTCGCCGCGCGAGACACGTTTCCACATCGGTCCGTTCCCGGGCGAGAGTTGAGAGATCCTACAGCCGTGCACTGTGCACATTCAGACCCGGGAGCAACGACGGCCATTCGGGCCGTGATAGTCGAGAACTGGGTCCTTGAGCTGAGGCTCCCGCGGCGACCGCGCCTTCCACGCAGCCCCGGGCGCTCACCCCCCGGTCAAAAACGGCGACCGGGCGCGGCGGCACGGCGCGCGGCGAGATGCCCGGCAGGGCGGCGCCGCATTCCGATCGGAGGCCACCACGGAATCCCCGCCCACACGCCGATTTGACGACCGGCAGCCATCGGGCGTGATTTCGAAGTGTCCCACCTCCAGCGCCAAGAAACCTTCGACGGGATCCTCCAATGGGTTGCGGGGAGTGAGCCGCCGGGGTCCCCTTGCCGCCGACCAACCCTGGGACGCCTCGCAGGCCTGACGACCCAACGGGCGTCCGTCAGGAGGGTGGAGGTGGGGGTGGGGGTGGGTGGGAACGCCGGGGGGATGATGGGGCCACAGCCAAGAAGCGGCTCTCAGCGCTCCGCACCACGGCACCGGTCCTTATATGAAGTGAGCTGCACAGGTGCGAAGGTGGTGCTGGGGGGCATTGACATGTGGTGGGAAGGCGGTTTGGCGCAGCTGCGGATCCAATCGGGGGGGGCCTGAGGTGGGGGTTCGCCCGGTGCCCAGGCACGTCAGCGCCGGTGGCCTGCTGGGGGCGTGACGTGGTGTGCGCAAAGGGTTGGTCAAGGCCCTTATGAAATCGTAAGGGCCTTTTAGTGGTTTGCTCGCGGGGTTCAGGGCGGAACGGCTGGCTAAGGCCTCGCAGCCGTCAGCACGGAAGACTGCTATTTGAGCAAAAGGACTACAACACGTGTGAATGAAGCGATTCGCAGTGACTCAATTGACCCGCGGCGCTCACAATCAAAGCAGCCTCGAGTCGATGCACATCGGGTGGCTCGCAAGCACTGGGTGGGTGCATGGTCCCGCACAGTGTCACTTCGGCCAGCTCCGTCAAAACATGGCAAGTTTCTGTGCTTCTGGCGGAATCGTATAAATGTGGCCGGTCTGCCACTCAGATAGAACGTCTCTGTAGGACACCATTCTGGCTGTTAGGGCAATCTTTCCTGTCACACGTTATAATTTGGGAAAAAAATGCTGTAGCACAATCGAAATCCCACATGTTCAGGTTGGGAGTTTCGGTGGCACACAAACTGTTGCGCCAGACTCTAGCTAGCCAACAACCCGCAGCCATAACGCAGCGTGGATCGGGTGCCCTGGCGTAGATCGAGAACCCTGACAGAAGAAAGTCGGGAACAGCTGCCGAGCTTCAACTGGGGTCGCCCGCTGCATGCAGAGGCGATTGTGCTTGACTTCGGACCTATCATCGTGGGGAAGACTGTGGCACGAATGAGTATGATGGCTGCACAGGGCCGTCTTGTGGGGGTTCCATTCGCAAGTTGCGCGTCCAGCACATTCACAAACGGCAGATCAGGTCCCAAAGAGACGTCCCAGTGCCGACACTTGTTTCTATTGCGGTGGCAAACATAGTGTGTGCTACTGACCATGGCAAGTTCCTGGTTGCGATGGCACATGTCATAGATTTCGGTTCCAGACAATCGTATTCCTCATGCATTGGGCTGTGCATCATCCTCAAGCCAACGCACAGAATCCCTGTTGAATAAGACTACACTCTCGATTCTTCGGCCAAAAGAAATACCCCTGCAAAGACATGACAAGGAAAATGGAATTTTGGGCAATGCCGACAAAATCAGTCAAAGCACAGGGTTAGCAGCGCACGTTTTGCTGCCCTTACCAAACGTCGCACACTAGGAACACACGAATTCCGGCACAGAACTTTGAAAACAGAGTCAAATCGAGCCTTAAAGCTGGATACCACTGAATTCACAACAAGCATATATGATGACCGTCAAGTCTCATCTTATGCATTGAAATGTGCTTTTAACAATGCTTGCCACCCCCCTGCGCCTTCCTTTGACAGTGCCTTGCAAAGGCAGAGCCCGTGGCAACAACATCAGTGGTCAAAGGACATCTCGCAGAGTTGGACACTTGCAGGAAAAGAAACAAATGCCAGAAATGACACTATGGAACGTGGAGAGGTGCATGTAGCTATGGCACAATAAGAGAAGAACAGGCGTTCTAGTTTGTTCACACACCGCTGGGCACTTCCCTCCTAACACAGGCGGGAAGTTCTGCAGCTGCTTCAATTTGGTCTGCTGACAGGCATATGATGCAGCATTGCAATGTCCGGGTATGACATGTTACGCACCTCCACTTGGCACAGACAACCGCCACTTCATCATTACAACAGACAACCATTGGTGTGATGCAAAACAGCTACAGCTAGGCATCAGAAATCAGCAGGGCTGGTGCAGCCATTCGATTGTACGTTTCACAAACCTAGCTGTGCCACAGGAAGCAGATGTCGAAGGACGTTGTCCTGCAGCTGCTGGTGTCTTTTTCCGTGGGGAAGGAAACTGACCATCCGCCAAGCAACATCTTCCCATTCGCTTCCATCAACCTCTGGACCGTCATCCAAGCGAGTGGCCATTTCAGTATCTACCAGTCCACTGGGCATTCTCTTCATCACATCCTGCTTCAAAGCCTGTTGATCATGAACAGACCACGGTGACGTGAGAACAAGCAACATAGTGCACGACCTCGTCCACGTGGGTTCTCACGTGCTCTTTTAATAGCATCTCTTGTTCTTTGTCCTCATGTTTTACTTGTGTTTCCCATTTGCCGAGTGCCCCATTATCCCACACCCTTGCATTTGTGGTCAGATTCCTGGCTGCATTATCAAACTCAGGTCAACAAATGCCAATCTCATGGAGGACAGAGAACTTAGTGTAACAAGGCCCAAGAGCCCTCAGTTGCCTCCCTTGCTTCCTACTCCTGGTGCCAAAGCAATACTTCGAAATACTTGTGGGAATATAGCTCTGGCTTCAAGGGACAATATTATGGCAACACAGCCACCAGCTGTGCAGAGTCCGGCCTGGGTGTGTGCGATAGGTCCGGATCTGGGGTTCCTGAACATTAAACTCTGTACAGACATAATCATTATTGTAAATTGTTGTGTTTGGTGCAACCCATGACGCACTGAAGAAATGGAAACATACAAGGGAACAGTAGTGCCATTTAGTGTAGAACCTCCACATGCCCTGACTAGCAATAGCAAAAGGGGAAACAGAAGGCCCTCATCTCTTCTGTCAGATGTGGTCGAAACATGGACTCTCAATTGTGCTGCAATGCATTTGAATAAAGCAGATTACAATCAATCACACAGCAAAGCTGGTGCCTACCAGATCTAGCATAGCAATCTCAACAGTCATCCGATCTTCAGGCAGTGCATCGACTGGGAGTCTGTCAGGCCACTCAATTAATGACACCGCACTCTTGAAGGATGTATCCAGGGACAGACGACCAAGGTTGGCTCCGCCAGACAGTCTGTACAGGTCAAAGTGGTGAATTGGAGCACCTTCAAATTGCAATGAGCAAACAACGTTACTGAACAGTGACAGTGAGTGTGGGTGTAAAAACCTTTGGCAGCTATCTGTCAAGCACTAAAGCACAGCCTTTGAGCCTGCACAATGATCTCAAACATGAGCCCAAGCACAGACTCCTCTACTGGCCACAAAAGCTAATCTGGCTTTGGGAATTCAAAGGGCCCCAAATGGGAGCAGTGCTGGCTGGTTGGATGTGCCAATACATCAAGGAGAGGATGTGTGCATGGAGGCAAGTGTTGCCCATTACCAAAGGAGCATGACACACTCAACATGTTGGTAGCCTGACTTCTGTGTGTAACCCACACTTGTGCCGCGAAAAAAGGGGCCCAAACCAGACTGCTTGTGTGTGCACCATGGTTGAGCTGCAAGCCTTTGCACACTACGGTATGGGATCTTGTCCAATGATTTCAGAGTGGGCACTCCTGTTCCAAGGTTTGCAGGCTGCACATTCGTTGCTTTGCAAAATTGCTTCCCATGCATTGTACTAGCTGCTTGCCTGCTATGCATTTGCGCACCAAAGCTCCCATGTTGGGTCTGTTGCAGCCAGCTATGTGCTGTAGCCGTTGTTCTCATCGCAAAGGCTGCAGTCCGTACTGAGCACTAAACGACTCTACAGTTTGCTGCTTGAATGCACAGTTCACCCTGCTGAACAGGGCCCAGGTTGGCAGCTCCACTCGCTAGGCATGAACATCCTATCATCGTTCTTTGATAATAGACAGCTGCAGCTGAGAACATTGCCTGACCACAAGCCACAAGAATAGCCAGTGATAATTTGCCACCCTGTGGAGATGGGCATCTACATAGCACAGCATCATGCTTGCACAATGGCTTGGATTGTGGAACAGTTGCTCATGTGAATTCCAGTTGCTGGCAGGGCTGCATTGATGCCTATGAACTTCCACACACTCCACAACTTGCGCATTCCGAGGCGCATGCCATCCTGTGCATCAGCATTTTCTATCAACTTGCTCTGTCACAAAATGACAACAACAAGAATCCAATCATGGCAGGGACACACATCAGACCACAGACCCACGATCGCCTCCGCTGGCTAGCGCAGACACTATAGGGTAAATTCTCTTATGTTTGGCAACAGTTGCAACGCTTGGGCCCTGCACCTGCAAGGCAATGTTGGGCATAAGTCTCAACGTAGATCGACAATGATTGGGTTAAGCCACCACTTCCCGACTACCATTGTTACAAAACATAACATCCACAAACCTCAGTTACCGTGGCACTCATCATAGATGTTCTGGAGGAGGTAGGTGGGGGAAGGTACTGGAAGGGTGTCATCCTCATGTGCAGCCCGAATATATCCACGGCTGTGTGGGAGCACAGGCAAAGAGTGGTTGCAAAATCAGCCACGCTTAGGTGCAGTTCATTCGCAACAAGGCAGAGTGTCGACAACTCGAAAGTATGGACAAAGCAAATGCTTTGGGATGATGCAGTGGCACTGGGCACGACACGGAAAACACACACACACATTGCCTTACACCACCAAATCCTTGGGAGTTTTCGTCGCCTGATATGATTTACTTGCTTCAGCATGAAGATAGGGAAATACCTGCTGCAGTTGGTAAAGGATTCAATACGGACTCTTGTTCTATTTCGAACATATTTGATGCAGTCTGCACGTGGAAATCTGCCTACGCTGCTGTGCTTGGTTTCGCTACTGTTTGGCAATGCAATCAAAGCATATGCACCACCTGACAGGTGCCTGGGAATGATCAATTGATGTCAGCAAATGCAACACGACTCCTTGGAACTTGATGGGGAAGCAAACCAGCCCATCTTCCTGGTCCCCCCAACGTGGTAGGCAGGGCAGTGACACTGGCCTGAAGATTGAAAGGTGGGTGAGGCTTATTCACAAATTGGTAATTTCCTTGCTGCCTCGCCACTGAAAGAATGTTGTGCTGGCACACATATTCTTGCACCGCCTAGAGCGAATGAACATCGTGCTGGCTACGCTGGACATGTTTGTTCCAACACAGTGCCCACCTCCAGATGTTTGTTCTAAGAACAAACAATTTCGGCTACTTCAGAAGGTCCTCCTATCAGTGAAGTGATCCCTCTTCCGAATGTTGCATCCCCATTAGCTGACCAGCCACAGTTTTGGTCCCAAAACCTAGCGCCAAACTGTCGCCACCTCAGCAGCCCACAGCTTGCAGCTCGCAGCAAGGCCTTTGCTGCTTAATACTGAGTCCCTCCGAGGAGTACTCTCATCCCGAACGCCCCGTGTTCCTTTGCAGATCATCGATCATGGCCAAGAACGTCGCCAAATGGCCGGGAGAAATATGATCAACAACTCATTCGCCACACCCCACCAGACAGAGGATCAACCACCAGCCCTAATTTCCCTCGCTCCTCGGGGAGTCCCGCCAACCAACCTGAACACGCTCTTCCCTGCGCCGACGCCTCCCGTCAGGCAGTAGCAGTCCCCTCCGCGGCGCTCCGCCGCGAAGCCCGCGGCCAAGCGCACGGTGGTCTCCTCCGATGGGCACACCACCCGGCACCACTCCCCGCCTTCCGCAGGCGCCCCCGCGCTCGACAGCCCCGCGGCCTGTGTCGCCCAACGCAGCCCGGAGGCTCTGCATCATCTTCTCACAGCATGGCAAACAGTCTAACACAAACTCGCCCAGGAGAGAGCGTGCCCTTTGCATGACCTGTGTCTTTTTCTCTTTGCGACAATCTTACCCAACGCAAGCGCGCAAGGGAGGCCGCTATTGGGCGCCGACCCGCCCTCAGGATCCCCCGGCTTGCGACCGGCGGACGTGCGAGTCCGGGTGCTCGGGGTGGGCCCGGCAGACTGGAAGGCAGGCAAGCGGCCGCAGCCAGCCGCCCCGGGAACTTGGACGCCAAGCGGCGGTGGACCAGCATTGGCGGCGCAAGCCACGAAAGGCCCGCCACCACCTTCGCCCGGCGGAGGCAGCCCCAGCGATGGATACTTTGGGAAAAGATCGGCCGCGTCCGTGTCCCCGTCAATGGATGTGCTGACGTGGTTGAATGCAGGCATAAAATTACTCCCTGCATCAAATCGGTGACTGCTTGCACGAAAACGGTGACTGCTTGCACCAAGTCACGTGCACATCATGTCCAACTCCGTCGAAACTAACCTAACCTAAAACCTAAACCCTAAACCCTCAACCTAAACCTTTCCTAACCCTAACCCTAACCCTAAAACTCACCCTGAACTAAACCTAACCCTAAAACTGAGGTTAGGACAAAGTGTGCACGTGACTTGGTGCAAGCAGTCACCGATTTGGTGCAGGCAGTAGTATTATTTCTTGAATGCACCGCTCCCCAAGCTCTCCTGGGACCAAGGAGTGGGCATGAATCCCGGTCCAAGGAGAGCTTGGGTATGAAATTAGTCGCTCTGTCTTTTCCGCGAAGATCACACCTTGTTTCGACACACCAAACCCTAAACCACTGACCCACTGGCCCACGTTGGCCTTGTCAGCGGAAAAAGAAGGGATCCTCAAGGAAAAGACAGAGGGACTAACACATTCTCCCCTGGACCCCCATCTACGCTTGGTCCTGCGCCGTGGACGAGTGCGGGCAGGTTCTACCAACATGAATTATTAGATATGTGGGCGGGCACGATCGAGTTGTGAGCCCCCGGGCTGTGAACTGCGGGAGACACCGACTGCGTTTGGAAGGCAATGTCTTTGCACGCGTGTGAACATGTGGACGTCTTTGCATACTTTACGCTTTGTGGGGGAGATCCTTTGTTTATCTTTTGATGCAATACATTGGAATTAAAAAAAAAAGAACATGTGGACGTGTCTGGGAGACCGAACAGACAAGGTGGGGAACTCGTGCATGCTTCTGCCGCACACCGCGCTGTGTCAAACCAGCGGCGTATTATATTATTATATTATATTATTATATTATATTATATTATTAGATCAGGCACGTTTCCGGAGGATAGAGTGGTCGTCCTTGCCCTGAGCTTCATTGTCCAGTTTGTTGTGGAGGCACCCCAAGAGACCCGGGTGGGGTTTCTGGGTCAGCAGCTGGAGCAGCCCGGAGAGCGTTGTGAAGTGCCGCCAGGCTGACAGCGCAACCGGAAGAATGCACGAGACAGCGAAACGAAGGTATGCAGCCTGGAACCTCCTGTTGCCTGAGGACAACCATCCGCAGCGACAAACTCAAACAGGCACACAACCAGCCACATTCAAACTCATTTCTCGCTCACAACGGTGCCACCTGCCACTCGTCACAAAGCAACACTTCAACCACATGCCCACATTAAGACACTCGTCCTTTTGATCGTGAAAACCAGTAGCGAGACTAGACAACCAGGCTGTGCCCATACCATCCCTACCACTGCGCCAGACAAACCAATAAATTCGCCGCACGCAGTGCCAATCATCTTGGATGCACTGCCAGCAACGCACGGGCAACACGCCAAACTTCAAATATAATCAGGCACGGCTGAGGAATATTCCAGTCTCCCCGCATGGCGTCCCCGGAAAGAATCGAATTGAGCAACCAACGTCCCGTCGTTTAACCTTACACAGAAACCCCAAAGTCGCAACCACAGTATGATGAGTTACAGAGCTTGACTTGCTACCACACGCATAGTAAAGGTTGAAGTGGGCTGTTGGCCAAAGCGGCCTGCCTAGACAACTGCAGAGTCGCCCTAGACCAACACACACACTATGGGAGCACGGCAACCATGAGCCCATGCCCGCTGTGAATGGCGGCTTAACGTGCAAAACCACCTACCCCTTCAACCAGCACAGCTTTATGACTGGCTATAGCAAAAACGGAAGGAAACCCAGCTTCCCACACCACTGTCCCTACTTGACGTCATTCACTCTTCTTGCAGTATCTCACAAGCCGAGCATGGCTACAGGAAAACAAACTCCGACAGTACCCAACCTTTGAGGCCATCCGCATTTCTCGAAATGAACTCCCAGTGGCGAACAAGGCTGCAGGAAGGCGTCACCCTCCACAATATTCCTTCCTTGACACCATTCTCATTTCTTGCAGGATCTTGCAGAGGCGAGAGATCTCACAGAGACTGCAACCATGTGCAGCTGTCCCAGTCCTCTCAATCCAACAAAGATCTGGTCGGAAACTCTAAGTGCCAGGCCCCAACCTCCGGGCCCCCAGAGCGCTTAAATATCCTTCAGAAACCTTACCTTCAACAAAAGGAGAACCACTCCTTGGGGCCTGAGCATCGACGGCGATTGAATCATGGACAATCTGCTCACTCTTGGACAGTACTGATTTGCACGAGCAAGCACTGTGTATTGTTACTGCTAGACAAACGTCAGCAACGACTTGTACATTTCAACCCATGAAGGAATCTGCACCGTAGATGGTGCCCCCTCCACCTCTGACGAACACATGAGGGGGCCCGTGCTGGATCTCCTCGATCGCCTCCCTGTCAGATTTCCTTTCATCGCCATCGTCACTGTCGCCCAGGCCTATGGTACCAGCAACGACCCCGACCACAATCACCCACGTCCAGAAATTCTGCAGCACCTTGCCAGTGTGGTGCGTGATGTCACCGCGATGGCTCACCACCCATTTCGCTGGCCGCAATGGGCTGAGGTGCCGCAGCCAACGGAAGGGGCCTGGATGCAGGGCACAACTGGTTCAGAGGCAAGAGGGGATTGCAAGAAAACACACCACCACCTTGTTCCTGCTTCTAGATTCCAGATTCTTCTTCCAGATTCCAGATCAATTCACTGTGGTCATGCGAAAATGCCTGGTTTCACTAACGCAGGCCACTTCATCTATGATGTGGTGCAACACAGCTGCCCCAAACGGGGGACAACGATCAGCAGTTTCTCCTTTGCAGTTTCCATTAGGAGGCATTCTAGAGTGGGGTGAAGATGCCAATATTTCTGGCGTTGACACTCCTTGTGAGCAGATAAATATCAACAATGCTTGGGAATGGGCCTACCAAAATGCATATCACCACAGGGCAAATTGTGATTTATGATATGCGATCTGGCAGATCGCATATCATGTGCTGGACTTCTCGGATTTCGAATTCATGCACATTTTTTCTGGTGGTCAATACTTTGGTGATCCTCACATCGGCTGCACATATAGTTGAATGATGGCAGAAGGTCTGTAGTACAGACTCTGTATCAGACTGTAATACAGACTCTGTATCCCTGTAACAAAGACAAGGGTGGCACATAATCTCTGCAGTGTGATGCCCTGTTCTAGTATCAGAGGAAACGCAACCACACGTAATAGAAGGGACAAAAACCAGGAAAGCATGGCTCTGTTCTGACATCCTTTTTGGGCTGACTGGTGGCAGAATTACAAACTACAGCCGTTGCAGCCATGGACCGATTTCGAAGTGATGATGGTAGCATTCACCGATATGCGGACAGGCAGATGTTGTAGAGGGGACTCAGGAGTACTGGACTGAAAGTCGCACGCAAAAGATGACAGATCAGCAAAGACTATTCCACTGTCACTGCCAGGGGCAACAGCACATCATCACACAAACCAGTTCGTTTCCTTGCATTCTGCAAGGAGCAACATGACAATCAACGCAACAAAAGCAAGAAGAAAGCACAGAACAAAGCAAGCAAAACACAACTGAAATAGCAACAAATCACATCACACAATCAACTCCTCAGCATATCAGGAAGAACTATTCAGTGCACTGGCACATACAGGGTTGAGGGGGATACGAACCAGCATAGCGCAAGAGTGCCAACAGGGCAATCTTGGCTGCCTTTACCTTGAGAAGCTCCCTGCTGTGCCAAGGCAATGTCCTCTGTCCCAAGTGCAAAAGTACCGATGCCGCTCCTGTAGGCATCCCCTATCTCCAAAGCCCTGTAGTCCACAGCCAGTGGTCTGTTGCCAGCCTGCCAACGGTGACTAGCTTTCAAACCATCGAAGCTCATTGTGCCACAGCCAAGTGCGCTGGTTGGTGCAATGGCAGTCCTCGGGGCTGCATCCCATTCGCTCTGTGCAGAGGGTGGCATTGCCAATCTGGTGACGCACAAAAACAACTCAAAAGGAACGCAGAAAAAAAATAGCTCTCTGCAGGTTCAGTTTTCAGCAAACGCTCTCCCTATGAAGGTCCAGCACTGTGAGCCACTCTTGCACTTAACCACAGTGCTTTTGTGACAGCTCAGCCCCATGTTGCAGTGTGCCTTCTATCCAAGTAATGCGCAGCACACCATGGACAACGAGCCCACTTTCTTCAAGTGGACAATGTTCATGTCTTTCAGAGGCCAGGGTGCTAGTTTGCATGCATGTCTGCTATCTGCTTGTCTGTGAGGGAGAAACCACACTTTCTAGTGTTAATATTCCAGGCAATCTGATGAACAACACGAAAAGACTTGCAGCGTTTTCCTCCAAACAAGCAAAGGGAAAACACTGTGTCTGTTTCTCCATTCTGGCCACACCCTTTCATCGGTTATTCGAAGGGAGCCCTCCCCCCCATTCATTGAATTTGCACCTGGACAATAGCAGTTTGGGCTGCCGAGAGACCCAAAACTGCAGTCGCCTTGGAGCGACCCGAACCCACTAGCCCACATGGCTTACACCAACAAGAAACACACACACAAAGATGATGACAGGATTTCAAACACGATTACCCCGTGGCCGCAATGCCTTCTGGATCTGCTTCCTCAAGTCTGGCCAGCCGCCTGGTGTGCCTCGGTATGCCACTGTCCACCCTGGCCTGATCCATCCAGTTGGTGTCAGCATCCTGATAAGGGATCTCCTCCACCTCATTGCATCCCTTTCCCTGGAACTCATTCTGCTTCTTCACCCAGTAGGCATACATAGCACGCTCTCCATGTAGCCGCCGTGCTGTCTCCTGTGAATGGACAACACTGACCTACTTACCCTCCATTTCCTTATACAATACATTTCCTTAACCAATTTCTGTATGCACATTGCAGGGTTCAGGCGCCATTCCCATCCAAGGTAAAGAATGTAGGTCTATCATCATTTTGCAGGTGCCATGCAAGGATGCAGAAACACCTAATACAGACTGGTTGGAAGATGAAAGTTGTAAAACTCGCAGCTATGAGGGTTTTCGAAGAAGACACTATATTGGCAAACTGATATAATCAAACGAGTTGGCAGCACAACTCTGCAGGGCATTGTTAGGCTATGTTCTCAGAGTCGCTGCAATGCCAAACAGACAATTCTCACCCTTCTATGCTGCCATAAGTGACACCATTACGTGATGAATTTCTTGCCAAGCTCTACACACAGCACCAAGTCGAGCAGTGCAACTGTGCATTCTTATTTCCAGATGCCATTTTAAGCCCAAAATTAGTCATCAGCAAGAAGATCCACGTGCACAAAATACCCAAGCTCCCAGAACACAACAGGCCCAATTGCTACATGTCTACACATTTGGAGGGCCTTGACAGTCTGAAACTCAAGCCATTGAAGAATGCACCATTAGTGCATTATGAAGCCCTGATCAGACAACAGCCAAACCCACAAGTACACGTCAGCTCTGTAGGTTTCCAAAGTTTGCAGTTTACAGAGCCCGTTCCCAAGTCCAGATCTGGCGACACATAATCAATGCTCAATAGAGCACCCATGTGATGTGGCAAATCTGGCGCCAGTTTCACCTTCCAAGCAGTCTCCGCCACGTCTCTCTGCTGTTTTTCATCTTTCAAGCCATGCCTCAGACGGTCGCATTCCTTCCTGAGGGCCTCCACCTCTGCCCTGAGCTGGCTGCTGGCTGCCTCGGCCTGGGAACGACGCCTGCAACAGCCAGCAGCCAGCATGCAACCCAGCATTGGAATTGGCATTCTTACACCACTGCAACCAACCACAGGTGCTAACATATGCAGATCCTCCACAGCACAGACAAGCAAACCATCATCACCAGCAATGCTCAAAGACTCTGTCTGTCACAACTGTTTGGACAACTTTGCATTCTTCCATCACATTCCTTCCCAAAGTCCGTTTTTCCTTGGAAACAAGGAATTCAATTGAAGCAATTCAAGGAATTGTCAGATAGACACATGAATTGCCAATCCAATGCTGTCTGGTTGCTGCATCCTTGGCATGAATCAGGTGCAAGGTCCCCACATTCTGCAGTTAAGGCTGCCCTTGCCAGTAAATGGGTATTTGGTGAAGGAACAAATCAGTCAACAGCCCCTGCTGCAACAAGATTCACTTAGGGCATGACAAGATGCGGGCAGGCCCCTTAAACAGTAGAGCAACCTGTGTGTTCAACACCATGTCTACCTTGTGGTCATAGCTAGGGGACAAGGAATAGATGGATCGGCACATGACAGTGAAATCTTAGCAGAACCATAACTTGGGGTACTAATGCATGGAGTGCATTCGTGGAGTGCATTTGCATATTCTGCGGTTGCAAGCATTGTTGCTCCATTCATACCCAAACTGTCTGTTTCACCTGTGGTGCTCTCGTGCCACTCCCTCCAGATTTCTGCGCTCCTCTTCAACCCTCTTCCGAGCCTTGCGCTCACTCTCCAGGGAGCGGCATGCTTCTCGTTGTGCAATCTCAGCCTTGCGCCTGCCACCAGAACATGCAGAGCTCAATGCAGCTGCCACTGCGCAATCAAAACCGCTGAAAATATCTAAACCCCTCAAAAGGACCCTGGTCACAGCCACTAAAGGTCTGATCTCACCTCGCCAGCTCGCTTTCTGTGATCTCTTTCAGCACTTCATCAAGTGCACCCTCTGCCTTCATCCTTTGCCTGCACTCTTCATCGATCTCTCCCTTTGACCGGCGCATCACAAGATCGATTTCCCTGCGGGTTTGCTCCTTCACAGCATCCACCTGGCTCTTGATTTCCAATTGGGAGTGCAGCCGGCTCCGTAGTTCCTTCATTTCAGCTTGCAGCTTGGACCTGGGAGGACCACATTGTCTTCAACCAAAGCATCAAGCATGGACATAAACATCAACAAGTACATCGATATCAATGGAAAGAAATGTAACAAATGGTAATATCCCTATCCATGAACAAGGTATTCAAATGGCTTCAAGGCAAGAACATGTGCTTCGAGCAGTGCGCTAGCTGTCACTTGAACACTGCTGATATTGGGATAGTATTCAACGAAGGCTGCGCACATAGCACAGATGCCATTCACCATCCAACACCTCAAACAGATCTTCTGTCAGCAAACAAGGATTATGTGCACATATGATGTGTGACAAGACTCCACTACCAGGCCAAAATGTGCACAAAGCGGCAGTCTTGTTTGAAACCCGGATCAGCGCATTGGCCCCAGGATAATTCCATGTCTTGCACAAGTCTCTGCCTGCATGGTTCCTCTAAATATAAGTCTGCATGCAACATACCGAAGCGCACCAATGCGTTGTTGCTATCAAATTCTCCCTGTATGAAAACAACCAAAATATCTTAACATTCAGCTTTCCCATTCCCATCAATCGTCATCTGTCGATGTTGTACCTGTTCTTATCCGCATGGGCAAGTTCGCCCATCGTCACATCCAATGAGCTTTCTGCTTTCTTCCTGCGCGCACGTTCATCCTCCAATCCAGCACTCAGCTGCCGAGACACGTCATGGAGCTGTTCCAGCTCCTCACAAATGTTGAGACCACTTGTGGAGGATAGGCGGATACCGTCCTCATTCTTCATCTCTGCTATGAAGCGCTTCACCTCAGCTTCGAGCCTCAATCTGCATCGACAGGAAAACCCAAAATCAGTGCTTAGCTTGCTGCACATCGCGTTTCACACGTGTACAATTTTTTTTAAATCCAATGTATTACAGGATGATCTAAGCAAGGAGCTTCCCTGCAAACTGTAAAGCACAACGGGATCCTTTTTCCGATGTAGGGTCCCAAACAATGAGATAGAACAAAAGCATCAGTGTTCGGTCAGCATCCAGTATCCATGCCGGGGAGTCCTAACCATCAGAGAGAAAATACATATATATCATGTATACACGAATCTAAGCACCTGCCTTCAAAGCTGAGTGCCATCACCAGAACAATCCCGGCCCCATCCCGAACAAGAGGAAAAAATGTAAAAATTCTAACAACTCAGTAGCACGAGTGCTGCGGTGCATTCGCCCCACTCCCATCACTGCAGACTGTTCTTGTCTACCTGTCAGTAGGCCATGCCGGTCAGTCGTATAGTGCAATGTGAGCTTGTGCTCTGTTACCAGGGCCTTTGTGAGTGGAGGTGTGCACACTGCGAGGCAATGTATTTGTACCCATTGGCACCTGGCATGGGACAGCACATACATTGTCTAATTTCGACAAACATATTAACGATCTTGCCTTCCCTGACCTGGCTTGTTTTTCTTCCTTCAACTGCTCATATACTGCAGTCTCTTCCTCGGGGATGCTGGGAGCAGGTTTCCCACCCTGGAAGACCGATTTTGCCATGACCCGCTCTGCCTGGGCATGGAGCTGCATCCAAATAACAGTTGCTGACATATTCAGAACCTGTGAGCCTGATTTCAGCGCTCAGAATTCCAACTATGGGCTCAACAGCTGGACTTGAAATCAACTTTGTGGCATGCATGCTCTGCCAAAGAAGGCAGTGTGTGTTTCTGTAAGGACGAGTTATCATAAAGTGCACTCATCAGTAAACTGAAAGCCATCTGAGCAATAGTGCAATTGTGGACCCAGTCAAACAATCATCCCAGCTCATCAACAGGCAGCAACCCCAGCGAAAGTTATCAGCCCATTGCTGGGCCAACAGCAACCACTTTATTTAAGTTGAACAATTTGCGTGTCAGGTCCAGCAATCGGTTGGATTGGAATCCGACTGCCAGGCACACTTTGCGCAAAGACAGAGCGCTGGGTGCAGCATTGTTCTACAGTCCAAATCTGACAGAATTTGTCTCCTGGAAATAATTTCCACACCACTGCGAAAATTCACTTGTATAGAGAATATGAAAAACAAAAAGCACGAATTCAATTCAAAGATGAATTTACTCAGAGCTGGTGTTTGAAAACACACAAAAAGGCATGCGCAGCAGTCGTCCCTAACCCCCCACCCACAAGCCACACACCTCCTCTGCTTGTTGCCTCATTGCAATTTGTGACTGGAGTGCAGCCTCCATACTCTGCTTCTCAGATCGCAGCCGCTCAACCTCAGCACTGAGAGCAATATTATCACTGGGGAGGTTGGGAGAAGGATATAGTCCATGGCCCTGTGCGGCATCAGCACAGACCATCAGCGCCACAATGACCTGCTTCCATTTCTTTTGAGCTGCGAATAATCTGACGACATTCCAATTCTAGAAGCCCACAAGGACCTCACTATCAAATATCAGTCAAGTAACTAATCAAATGCGTACAACATAGAACATGAAAATACATAATCCTGCAATATACAACATCAAATGAAATAAGGCAGCAACTCTGCCATCGTTTGCACATTGTGCAAGCATGCAGGACCCATTAGCGTTGAAGACCAACACTGCCTGGATGTTCCTGCACCTGTCACCACCTTCAAAAACACTGCTTGCCCTGTACCTTTCACAAAAGCGATCCATGGATTGAAGGAAAGCCAAGATGTAAGATTCCCCTATCCTGGCAGAAGAAGACATCGGGCTGCTGACAGGGGCACAACCCACCTGAGAATCTGCACTTCCAGCGTGTGGGGCCATGTCTGCTGCACAGGGCTCCGGTGCACCCTGCATCTGTCTGCAATTGTTCCCTTCGCCCATATGTTGCAAAGCCCAAACCTAAGCCATATGCTGTGAGCAGCAGACGTGTGGAAGCCACACAGGGTCCCCTCCTGCATAAACAAGAAATGGAAGGCATATATCACAATATGACAAGTCACGCTACCCATGTGTTACATGAGCAACAAGCTGGCACTCACGTATGTACAAACCACAGCTAATGGCACAGCAAACACAGCCAATCAGCAATGCCCAAAGCAGACCAATTTTCTTAGTGTGATCGCCAGTCCATACAGAAAATAGGCACAAAATCTAACCACCCCTTGTCAGCAAGCCACCATTGTCCTGCAGTTTTCAGCATAACAACATTTGAAATCCTATCGTTCCTTAAGGCGACCAATTGTCAACTATATCGTATATGCAACACAGTCCACTACTTGTGCCTTTTGCTGCAAATGGGATTACGAAACAGCCAATTTTTTGCATGCGCAAATCTCCAACGACGCTGTCTGCAAGGACCCTCTCAATACAACACACATGGCACCTTCTCAACGCAAAACGGCTCCCTCTCTTTCCAGCACATTCACGACTGTACTCTGCGTTTCGTGCTCCTTCCCTTACAAACTCAGATACTTGCGCATCATAATCTGGGACTGGACAGCTCTTCCACACATTTTCTTGCCCAGGTAGGGTGCATCCAGAATTCAACTTGTTGTCCTATCGGGCTAACAGACACTGTTCACACCCGAAACGGCAGCGCTCGATCTGCCACCATCTTTCGAACAGCACAACAGCGCCTCGTAAGCATTCTGCCCAGAAAGGTTTGATCCCGCTCACACTGTTTTTCCTTTCGAAGCAGCCCATAGTCCATGACCGCTCGGCGATCGGTCAGGGTTCCAAAAGCACTGTCCTTCATGTCCCTCTTGCAGCCTCGGCCTTCGTCGGGCGCCACTGCGCGGTGTCAGCGACGCGCGACGCCTTGCGCAGTGCAAAAAGTGCCAACGGGTGTTACGCGAAGCAAGGCACAAACTTGAAAGCGCGTCCAGAGTGTTTTTCCTTCAACGCACAAGGGCACTCTCTTGCGCGGCAAAGAGGCAGAATGCGGAGCACGAACAACAGCTGAACCGCCAAATGTTCGATCTGTACGTGCATACAAGCGCACCCTCGCCATCACACCGCAAGCGCGTGGTTTTCACACGCGAAGGCAAGGAGTTTCCAAGGATTTCGCTCCACGTGCATCGCTGCGGATTGAAACCCCAGGCGTGGCCCGTGCCCAACGCCCGGCACCAATGATCTCTCCTATCGCGGGCCGCGCCGCTGGGGCGCCCGACTTAGGCCCACAAGGCGATCGCCAAACATTGGCCGACGTTAGCCATCGGAGCCACGGGCGCGTGACCCAAAACATCGCCACAGATCACATCGGCCCCCGCCAATACCCTAATCTGCCACCCATGCGAGGCAGCGCGGCCCCGAAACGGGCACCACCGCGTCCGCACGCCTGAACCCAGGCGGCGTTCCTCCAACCGCCACACCCAACACAGAACCGTTCCAAATTTTGAGCAATCCCCACCCGCAGAAAGCGGACACTTCCCGGAAAAACGACACTTTGCGCACAATGCGTCGATGCACGCAAGCCGCGTCACCGATCCCCGCACCTGGATCCGCGCTCGGCGCTCAGGCCACAACCGCCGGGCAGGGCCTCCCGCTTGGTCGCGCCCGCGGGCGCCGAGCCGTGGCGATCCAGGCGGCCTGCGCGCCCCTTTGGATTCCAGGGGGGTCCGGTGCGGCGCTGGTGGCGAGAGGGGGCCCGCCCTTGCCACCGCCAAGCCCGATGCTGTCCGGGTGCCGCGTGACTCCAGTGCGGGGCAATGGAGGGTCGGGGGGCCGCCAGGCTGGAAGGGGCGGGGCAGGGGCGGGCCAATGAAGGGGGGCCACCACGGAGCGGCGGGCGCCCAGTCGGACTTGTGGGGAGGCAAAAGTGACGCCATCTGATGGGCACTGCGAGGGAAGATCTTTGCGAAGGGCCCCGGGCCAATCTGTCGGTGGGGGTAGTTTGTGTGTGGCACGCGAGAGGAAACGGGTTGCGGGAAGGGCCCTTTCTTGCATTTTCCCCGAGGGCAAATGGTGGGAGAATACAGCTCGCGCAATCCTGGCTGGAGGGCGAAATGGGCGAACTTTGTTCTCCCACCGTTGAGCCCAAGTTGATTTCCGTGAGCTTTTCGTCCACCCGTATGTATCTCGTTCTGTACCCCTTCAGGAAACCCAGTTTGGGGGCAGCCTCTGGTGCGTCGTTTGGCGCGACGGTGACAGCAAAGTGCGGGGCCAGTTGATTCCTTGCCGAAGGCAACTGCAAAGGGTTAGAGCTGGTTCGCTTTGCTGCCAACACCACAAGGGTGTCCAACAGCTCGTCCGCAGCAGTCGCCACCGGGTGGCGGCAATCTGGCGGGGCTATGGGTCAGCCGCATTGCGTTTGGTGGGCGCCCCTTGATGCACTCACCGCATCGAATCGGTGAAGGCGGCTGCGACGCTGCAATTAAACTGAGCTGATTGGCGCAAGGGAATAGAATGCTGCATCGTCTGTCTCCAGAAACGAATTCGCATTCTCGACAGTTTTATCTTGGAGCTCAACTGCCTTCCCACAAAGTGTGGGCGGACGTTGCGGCATGGGCCATGTGTCATGTGAGCCTATGCAGGAGGGCAAAGGCAGGCCATATCGTATATCGCATATCTGCACGCTTGTTGGGTTATCAGTGCCTTGCCTGGCGATGGAAGCGCAGGCCCATGGCACCGTGAATGGACACGCGTTGGCCGACGTTGCCCAAGGACTGGCCACCGCAAGCGCTCGGCGCGATCGCTTGCCGCGCTTACACCTTTCTTTCTGCCACTGGGACGTGCGCCCACACGCGGCAACAAGTGAACTCCAGTTGATCACGAACGCAGCAGCAGTGCACACGACAGTGTCACGTTGGTGTGGCACTGACATGGCCGTTGCGGTGACCACAGGGTCGGCCAGTCGACGGTACTGCCGAGAATATATTAGTCCCTCTGTCTTCTCCATGAAAATCCCTTCTTCTTCCGCTGGCAAGGCCAGCACGGGTCAGTCGGCAGTACTGCCGAGAATATATCAGTCCCTCTGTCTTTTCCGTGAAAATCCCTTCTTCTTCCGCTGACAAGGCCAGCGCGGGTCAGTGGGTCAGTGGTTGGTTTGGGGTTTAGGGTGTCGAAACAAGTAGGGATCTTCACGGAAAAGACGAAGCGACTAATTACATGCCGTCGACTGCCTTGGACGGCGGTTTGTACACGTCCTGTACAGGCGCACAGGAGTGCTCGCCTCCATTTCGCAGCCCGAGAACAGAAACTCGCGTGGCAGAACACTGCGTGCGACAACACAATTCCCGCGGCGTCAAATGCAAGAAATTCCCTTTGCACCAAAATATCTTCCCTCAAACCACGCGGCAATTTCCCGTTTTACAGCACACCAGGACTTTCACAGGCAGAGAACAACGTAGCGATGCCAATAATGATACCATTGTTCACAAGCAGCGGTTCATCACAGTGATTGCGACAACATCAACGCAGCTTTTCAGGGCGTCAACCAGCGTCAATTGGCATTCCAAATATAGTGTTTTCTACTGGTGCTTCCTGGGGTATCAACCCGTATCGGACACGACAGTTCCGGCCGTGACAGCCGTCACATCGCCATCCCCCGTCCCAACACTGCAGACGGTCTCTTGCTGCGCAAGTCAGCTTCAGCATACTGCTTGCTGCTGTTTCGAAACAACCCGACGTCAGCAACAGGACTGCATCGAAATCCCAAGAACACACTGCCTTGGGGCCCCTCCCATAGGTTTGGGGTTTAGGGGAAGGCGCGGGACCCCGTATGGGCGTCCCGCGCCCCAAAATTCCGTAGGAAATATCTGGAGAAGGACAAAAGAAAGTTCCCACGCCACCGAGTCGGGGCTCAATACCGACCCCCCCCTCTCCCTGCGAAAAGAGCACCACACGCTGGCTGATCGGGGCGCCGCATTACCGGCCCTCAGGAATCTGATTCGGTGGAGATTGGTGACGTGGAGATGGGCCAAGCGGCAAGCGCGCAGCCTTTGTCGCGCGCCGCCCGCCGAAAGCCCCCACTCCAACACGTCCGTCTCGTTACCGTCCGCGCCCCGGCCGCTCCCCGCCCCGCCCCGCCGCCCCAGGCCTCCACAGGTAACGAGCAGCTCCCCCCTCACTGCTGCACAATCCCCGCAACCCGCCCATCCCCTCCTGCCCTCGCCCCTGGCCGCATCCCCCGTTGTGGTTTCCGCCCTTCGGCAGCCATCAGCGCAATCGACGCTTGAATCGCGACGGCCAGCCGCATCACGAACCCCTTTCACGCTTGCGCCGCCACGGACGGCGATCCCACAACCGTCGGGCGCCTGGCAGCGTTTCCGAATCGCTGATGCCCCCCTTTGTGCTCTGATTCAGTTGTCCGTTCCCGGAGACTCGCGCCAGGATGCTGCGCGGCGTGCTGCGCTCGCGGCATGCAACGGGGCAGCAGGACCCCAGCACCAGCTCGAGCGCTGGGGCGGCCCCAGCGCTGCCGCCGCTGGCCAGGCGCAGGCGCGGGCAGCCCAAGAGGATGCGGCCGGGAGGGCCGCAGCCATTGGAGGTGGCGTGCGGGGCCGGAGTGGCCCATCCTGGAGAGGTGGGTGGCGCGTGGAGCCGGGTGGACGGCGCAACGCCAGCCAGAGGCGACGAGCCTGACGGGCTCCCTCGGTCTGATGTTCTGGGGCAGCGTCCGCCGCCCCGTGCCGTTTTTTCGTGATCGGCGGGAATCGCGTGGTGGCGAATGAGAGTAATCTGATGGCTGATGGCGGCTGCATCGCGCGGGGAGGGTGCGCGCGCACTCAGGACGGCGTCCTGGGCGCATCGTTTCTATCGTCATTTCTAGTCAAGTTGGCGGGCAGCCGTGTGGCTGCGCCTCGCCCTCAACCCTGTTGATTTCTCACCGCGTATTGGCTTCGCGTTTCTGCCGGCCATCGGGTCGAGGATGACGGTGGCGTTTGTTCAGGAGCGCGCGTTTGCGGTTCGTGTGAGTCCGCGCACGTTGCCGTGTGTTGCGGCCCTTGAGCCTTGTGGTCTCCACGGAACGTTTGTGTGGGGAGCAGTGACTGCGGCACTGGTGATGGCAGACGTGGCACGGAGAGCGACTGCTCTCAACTGTCTTTTCTCGCGTTCCGCTTTTGAGCATCAAAGTCGCTGGAGCTCAGCACTCTCATGGGACGCTGAGCCGCGGCAAGAGCGACCCTGATGATGGCACTTGCTGTGCAGAAAGACCGAACTGATCTTCCACACAAGTACTGAGTGAATGCACGAAGCCTAACCCAATGGCGTCTGGTCGGGCCGGTGCTGAACGGCGCGCTTGCTGTGGTACCCCCAGGAACAGGCAGGCTCGTCAGAGCTGTCTGCCTTTCTAACAGCACCAACCACGGCTCTGGGGGGTGGGGGTTTGGGATCGAGCGGGGGGGCAACACTGGAGAGGTCCAAACTGGACCTCAGGAGGGAGGTCAAAACGCAACAGCCACGCACATCCGATGCGGGTGGGGGCGGTGGCATTGGCAAAATCATTTCCAACGGCGGGGGTGGGGGTGGCGACGATGATGACGATGACGACGACTACTTCGATGAGGGGGACGGGGATGGCGACGGGGACGATGGCTTCTTCCGGAAGGTTCTGCCTCAGCTGTACGACAGGGTCACCATCTCGGCGGTGTTGGAGGAGTGGTTCAGGTCGTTCAGCGACCTGCCCATCATCCTGCGCAGGGCCGTCGAGATGGGTCTCTTCAGTTCTGCGCAGCTCGTGCGCTTCTGCTCAATGGATGTGAGGCCTGGGATCTTCAGGTCCGTCTCCAGGAAGCTCCCAATCTCGGTGAGTGGACGGCCGAGTGTGCCTATCTGCACGCCCAATGGAGAGCTGCTGGCATGGACTCTGCAGGTGTTGTCTGTGATGGCATGAGCAGCAGGCATCCTGTCCGGTTGCTTGGCTGACTAGTTGTTTCAGGTCTTTTTTGTGGCAGGAGCACCGAGCTCAACATGGCTTATGGAGACCTGTGTACACTTGTATGTGCTTGTGCAGTGGCATTTTCGCAGCCTTTGACTCTGAGAACGAATCAGATAGTGATGTGCTGCTGGTGTACGCAGATGTCCCGTTCATTTGTGGGGCGCCTGATGGCAGATCCAGCCTTCGCGCAAAAGCTCATCCTTGAGAATGTGCTGGCGATCAGTGCTGGCTTCATCTACGAGGTGCGGATGAGGAAAGATCGCTTCATGGAGGAGCTGGACTTTGCTGCCATCAACACCTTGGGCCTTGCAGCCGCAACGTCCATGGTGGTCTGGATGCTTTCTCCCAGCAGATCTTATGGCACTGCCAAGAAGTTCCCTTGGCAGAGCATGTTGGAAAATCTCCCCAACAATGTGTTCGACTCATCCGGCCCCCTGAGGAACTACACAAGCCAGAGCCGCGCTGCCAGCCTGCTCACGAAGTTCGCCGAGCTCAGCGCGGTGGGCGCCATCACAGGCTGTGCGACTGCGGGCGCGTCGGAGCTGGCGCTAGCGCTGCGCAAGAGGAGCGACCCCGAATTCAAACCCTCGGTGCCCATTCCTGGCGTTGAGCGCAGCATGCTGGGTATGTGTGCATTTGTGGGCTTGCATGCGCACCTGCGTTACCAGACCATCGGTGGAATCGACCGGTACCTGTTCGACCACAGCTCCTTCCTCTGGTCGTACATGGCGGCTTCAACCATGTTCCGGGTAGCCAATGTGTCCATTGGGGAGGCTTCTCGGCCGTGGTTTCAAGGCCTGCCGAGCAAGTCCCCGCTTCGCCCCCGTGCACCTGTGCCTAGGGGACTTGTGCAGACGCCCGCTCCCTTGCCAGCCAGCGCCCAGCCCAACGACGACAAGCCAAAGAAGAGGAAGGCCAAGGGGTTCGAGTTGTCCGTCGTCAGCGGCACGCCTTAGGTCGTCCAGGCCAGAGTGCTGCCATGGTTGATGGAAGACTGTGGAGGGTTTGTGATGAGTGCCGTATCCTCCTTTGTACAATGGACACGAAATTTGAAAATGAGACCTGGAGGCTGCCTCGAAGGCTGGGAACGGGAGATTCAGCACATGGCGCGCTGACGTCTAGAGAGGGGGAGGGGGGTGGGGAGGGGAGGGGGGTACTCTGCGCGTCCAATAAGTTGCACGCCTCCACCAACTCGTGTCGTATTTTTGGTCGGCCTGCTGGTGTGCGACCTGTTGAAATTCTGGCTGGGGCTGTGCGTTTTGGTCGACGATGCGTTGCTTTGGTCTCGGTGCATGCTAGAATTCGCTCGAGGCGAGTTTTGCATTATTTTTACAATTGGAATACGGCGCCGAGGGCGCTGCTTGCATGGGCGGGGTGAGGGTGGGTTTCCTTACCGTAGTACAATATTCAATTGGGCATTTAACATTTTTTTTGCGTTGCTGATGCGCAAGCAAATGCACAATCAGAATCATGGGTCCCACGGGGCAATCTGGGGTTTCCGTTTTTGTTGCGTTTTTTGCGGCAAAACACACTAACCTACAACACTCCAGGTAGTACAGAACTGCATGCAGTCGTGAAGGCGTAGTGACTGTCTTGACGAAGAGTAGAGACAACTGGTGTTGTAAACATGCCCCCCAGTGTCTGCTTCTATCTCCACAGATTCGGGATATCCACGACACCCCGAGGGAGAAAACGAGGTCAAATCCACCATTTGAAGGAGCCATAAAGGCCCACACAAAAGAGTCCCGCCTAATGTGCCGATCCCCAGCCGCGGAACGGACCCCCCAGCACCGAATAGAACATGGTGCGGCTGCCTCGCACCAGGGCTCTGAGGAAGACTCGTTGGGCCTCAAGGACCCAGCGAAATTATGCAAATTGTTGACTTCAGTTCCTGCCGCTGTTCCGTGCCTTCGCATCTGAGTATTTGCTGTGTTGAGAAGCATGCTCAATGAAGCATTAAAACGATTCATCCCACTGCGGGATGCACTTGGCCGTCTGCACTGGGCTGATTACGAATAACTAAACAAGGTAGGGGAACTGAACCAAGCGCATGAAATCTCCCTGACTGAAATTAACTGGCAACCCCTCCATTCCGCGTGGAGCAACATAATGTCAGGTCGGGCAACCACTATGTCGTAACTGAGCGGTCATCAGTGTACCAAACAGAACATCGCAGCGGAATGACACATCTGAGCCCTCCGGCATTGTCTGCCTTATGGTCCACAAAGAATTGTACAAGGACCAGGAGGACCAAGAGAGTTACGCTCGCGCCCCCTTGAAGGCTGCCGCCTTCTTGGCGGTCCCAAGCACCATTTCACGAACTTCGAAATCGTGCGGACGCCATGAGGCACGACGAAGCCAACTCCGTCGTTTCCCACTGGGCACTGACACACACTGTGCGCCAGGTGTCTTCGCAATTCAGGAGTCGCGGAAATGCAGGCGGCCAAAAGGCACCAAGCTCGCTGTCCAGGCAATGCAAAATAAGTAGGTGCAATACGAGTTGAGCAAAAGTATTCCACGCGAGATACGCTCCACATATTGCCACTGCCGCGGCACCTGGCGATGCTGCTTGCCCTTGCACTGCACATGTCATGGGCAGTCGCAGCAACTGTTCACCAATCTGGTTCACATCCTGCAAGACGCCGAGACATTGACCGCAGCGTCTGGCGCCAGGTTGCAGGTGCGAGCATTGATAGCGAGAAGGAGCAAACCTTGCAGAAAGAATTCTTCGCTGTTTACCGCAGTTCAATCTTAAGCGAAATGCTTCGATTGAGGTGAGCTCTGCTCACCGAGCTGACCACCCACCGACCATAGGGCGAATCCCCACCGAGTCCTCCCCGCAAACAAACGCAGACATCTGCTCGGAAAGAACTCAACACTTGAGGCCATCGACCAGTGCACCCAACCTACACTCCAGAACGGCCACCGAATATTTGGAAAAGGCATGGTTTGCCTTTGACCACGTTGTATGTCCTAAGAACAAAGCGAAGCCAGCTCCAATCGCGACTCCTCTGAGCTGCGTGTGCCATGCGCGAGGTCCACTGTACTCTGCAGAATGACACCACGAAATACCGACCGCTGTGATGGTCATCACAACGGGTCGTTGCAGCCTGTGCGGTTCGCCTGTGCCACCGCGATGTGAGGAAGCGATCGGCAGCTTCGTCGCAGCTGCGTTGGGAGCCAGCGGCGACATAGCACACAACCCCGACTTAGAAAATTTCCTTTGTGAATCTGAAAGCCACTTTTCCCTTGGCTGTCTGGCGATTGCATGTCTTGCTAAGGCTCTTGGCGAGCACCGGGGGCCCACAGAAGAACACCCCCACATTGGGGCCCGTCTTCTTGTGGCTCTCGCGCACTGAGGCGAACACCGCGTCCCAGTCAGGACGCCCGTACTTGATGTTCAGCCCAGACTTCGGCTTCCGTCCTTCCTCGCAGCTGTGGCTCTCGTTTTGCTCCTACAGGTGGTGGCCCGGCGTCTTTCAGCACTGCTGAGTTTTCGACCACCACAATGTTTGGCTTCGTTATGGCTGGGTGATGCAAGCAGGGATCCAAGCCCGTTCTAGGCGCCAATGGCTGTCATGCTCAAAACATCAAAACGGCATGTGAACTTTTGATGCACAAACGATCATTCGTCTTGCATGTCGCAGCAGGGGACTCCTTGGTTCAACACGGAGATGGATCATAGTACAGTGCTCGTCTTCCATGCCAGCTGATGAAAAACAGCACGAAGGTGAACGCCGAATGAGCTGCGCTTCAAAGGCGACAAACTTCCTCACCGGGGGCTTGTCCCTCGTTATGTGAATGTTCAGGTCTAGGATGCACCGGGGATCCTCTTCGGCAAGCTCTTCCAGGAACGGCTCGAAAGATGAAGCTTCGCTTTGATACGGTATCAACCAATGGAAGTACGCGCGTTCGATCTTCATGCCGGGCACGTCAGATACCTGTTGGCATGGCATTGGAGTATCGACCTCAGTGGGCAACCGTTGCCTGAATGCCGTATGCGGCATGCCTGCCGCGCAGTAGGCGGGATGTTCCCGCATACGCTCACATGAAACCTATGTGCCTACCCCTTTATTCAGCGCACGTTGGCGTCGATAAGCTACTTTTGGTTTTTGAACCCTTTCGCGTCGGAGAATTTTACCGCTGCGCTTCTTGCTCCTCGTTTTACCTTTCGCAGCCTTATTCTTGCTATTTATACGTTGCTCAGCAAGAATTTTATTAAAAGAGCGCTATCTAATTTGTTGTTGTGGGGGTAAAATGCTCAGCGTTACGTCATTGTTCGAAAACAAACGGTGTGCTCGACTAGAATTGGTTCAGTTGGCGCAGCCAAGACAATATAACCCTCCTTGCTACCACCAGAAACCGTCCTGTTTGCATCCGCCAGCCCAATAGAATGAGAACAGAAAGAGTTTGCCGTCACGTGCATGCCTATTGCGTGGTGCACTCTCTCACACCCTTTCTATTTATAAAAGATGCATTTGGTTGTCTGGATTAGACTTTGGATTTCCATCCTCTCCATGATATTGTGATACTATCTGGTTGGCGCCTTAAACCTGTGGACCAGTGATAGACTGGCACATGACCGGTGCGAGAATGGTCACGAACTTACCGCTCTGCAGTGAGGGCACTGCTTGGCCAGCCTGTGCAGCAAATCTCTCAGAATGGAAATGAAAGGCGTCACCCCTATGCCGGCGCCCACGAGCATGACCACGCTGTAGCCTATGTACGCCTGCGCCGGCGCCCCGTAGGGCCCATCGACGAACACCCTGGGGAGGTTGGGCGCCAGGATCTCGATGGTCCTGGACGACACCATGCGCCCCTGGTTGTTTTCCAATTCCAGCACGCTGTGCTGTGGCCGCTGCGTGTCTCCTGTGAACAGTCGCGTCGGCACGGGCGCAAACGCCGCGGCCGCGACGTCCGCTGAATCAAATAGGAAGGCCTGCAACCCACCGGCCCGCCCTCTCGCATTCGCCTCTTTAGCATCCGACCCTCGCTGCCTCGACCCGCACCAAAAAAGGAATCTGAAAATCGACGCAAACAAGCTCCAAATGGCATGGAAAATTCCGCATTTCGTGGCGGAGCTGCAATCCCGGGATTGCTTGCCGCGTCCTGCCTTCGGGACTGGCGAATCCTCGGTCCTGAAATCGAACTTCTGGGGCAGCTGCCCGGGAGCGTGCCGCATTTTCGGGCCTGCAGATGCGCGACTCGCTCTTCTGGGGCGCGCCCGTCGGGAATTTGGGCGCTGAGCATTGCCTTCTGCATTGGGTTTTCCCATGTCCGGCTTGTCTGCTGCATTGGCGGTGCTGGACATTGCGCCTTGGGGCTGCGGTGGCCCGGGGAGCATCAAATCCTCGCCTGAAAGCACCAACAGACATGTAATTTCCTCCGGCGAACCTAACCTCTGGGCAAACGCGGGTCATCCTCGGAATTTACAGGAAAAGAGGGTGTCCACATTGAATGTGGGCATTTTCTCTTCACTTAGACGGCAAGAACTGCAAAGATTTCGTGTAGCCACGCAGCCTGCGAAATGTATGTCATTCAACATGACTGGCGCTGCGTGAATCGCCCCCTTTCAATTCAGGTGTTTCTGCACTGCAGCATCGCTATATTCATCGCTGGTGCAAAGGCTATTTCTATTCTTCTCCTCTTTGATGCTACATTCATAGTGTGTACATTCCATGGGACCATTCTGCGGCTGTGAGAGTTTGCAGCTCTTAACACGCAAGGTGGACGAAATTTGGGCCGAATAATTACCGCGCTCGACAATGGTTGAACTACAAATCAGTGCTGGCCTGACAGTGGATTTGTATCCTGGTCATTTTTCCAGGCTAAGACTAATACCAGACATCCAACCTACTGCACTGCAAATGTGCACATTGCCCTCCATCGCCTCAAGGGTGCCCAAGCCATTTAGTCAGAGCTGGCTGAGGTGACTTCAAGCCCGTCATTAAACCGCACAGAGGGAGACCACCCACCACTCGAACTTCCCGAGTCTCCATCCGCAGCCGTACGCACTGCCAACGCAACGTTGCTCGACTCCGTGTCCATGTTCAGCTGCGCCTCCGCGGGGATGGTGAACTCCCAGTGCCGCTTCTTCGCCCTCTTCTGTTCCCTGCTCTCCTCCCTTCGCTTCTCCTCGCCCCGCGCCGGCGCGCCCAGCAGGGGCGCCGCCGACGAAAAAAAGGGGCGGGAATTTCTCGGCCCGCAGTTTTCCCGGGACACCTTCCCGTGCCGAGGAGTGGCGGACAGCATCCACTGCGCCTCGACGGACGGCGCCAGGTCGGGCCTCCGTGACAGGTAGTC
>CAJHUC010001152.1:0-39217 GCA_905146915.1 Ostreobium quekettii
CTTCCCTCCGTCAGATCCAAAGTTGGGCCCGCTCTTCATTGGGTCAGCTCGTCCTCCTGACACTCCACAGCGATTGTTCAAGGCGGCGCGTCATCACCTCTCCAGCATAGGCTCACAGGGTCGTCGTTTGTCATCCAGCCTTCCGGTTCAAGGATGTTCGGCAGCAGTATCCTTCATGGGTTTTCCTCACAGGGCAGCACGCATCATTGGCACGGTTGCTTCATCGTCGTACGGGCAGGGCACAACTTACAGCCTTCACAACCAACTACAACACATTCCAATATGCACAGACTTTCCTATAATTCAGTTATCATATCGCAATCAATCCTCAAGGTACATGGTTCAGGCGGGGTACTCAGAAAATCGCCACAGCTATGGCGTCGCGCCCCAACGAACCCTCACGCGCCCTCGCGTGAGTCACCAAAAAAAAAATTTCACACTTTTTCGATCCCCTGAGACTTGGGGTGTTGATCCGCTTCCAGTCAGACAGACATATGACCGTGTTTACAGACAAAGACACATGATGAAGCATTTGACATGACAAGACGGCCTATTCTGCATCAGACAGGACTACCCACCCTGCTTCCAAATCCGTCAGTCGAGTGTCCTAGTCCCAGCGTTCTAATCCATTTTTCTTTCTAACAACAGGCTGTCCAAAAGGGATCACGCCTGCTTGGTGTGTTTTTATCCCGTCCTAAGACACGTACAAGACTGCACAATACAGATGATGTAGATCGCCACCTCAACCGAGGGACAATCAGATCGATATATGGTCACCCCAAACAGGTGACATGTAAGATGAAGATGAATGCAGTAGTCGCATCAGAACAGCGACTCATTGAACCCATTTCAGAGCACCGGGTTCAAATTGGGGTTTATGATACTCCCCAGTCAGACCAGCAAGATTGTACTGGTCCCTTAGTGGCAGCTACAACCCTGCCCTTCCGTCTCGTTTTCCACCCCGTTTTCTTTTCATCAGTAGATTGCCCAAATTGGGTCCCATCTACTATCTCGCATTGTTACAAGGGCTGCCGTATCAGGTCCCGCCCAGTCGTCATTTTTCTGTTAGTCAGACTGCCCAGCGGGTCCCGTCTGCCTTGGCAGGTGGGGCCCCTGCGTGAGCCGCGTTTTCGGAGGGGCCGTCTACTGGTCTCCCTCACTCATGTTTTTCTTTTACCCACGTTTCTTTCTTTTTACCAGATATCACATACTGACTGAGTGGTGATCAAAAATGCCTACTAATCACCTGGGAAAGATCGTTCCCGTTCGTCGCCTTATTAGCCTGAATCGCCGGAATTAATAGAAAATGCTTTTTACCAATCTCCGTTCCCTTAGTTTGCCCAGTGAATCCACCCTTACTACTGACTCCCCAGAAAGGCGTAGTCATGGGACATCAGAGTGGGATGATGGGCCGGGGTATTCCTTGGTTCCGGTCATGCCACACTTCGCAGCTCTGGTACTTACCATGGGGTGCTTGCAGTGTCAGTTCCAGCTACATTAACTTGTGGTTCCAGTTCCAGTCACGTCATCCTCGAAATTCCAGCTCCAGTCACACGATCCTTGTATTTCCAGCTCCAGTCACATCATCCTTGTATTTCCAGCTCCAGTCACACCATCCTTGTATTTCCAGCTCCAGTCACACCATCCTTGTATTTCCAGCTCCAGTCACACCATCCTTGTATTTCCAGCTCCAGTCACACCATCCTTGTATTTCCAGCTCCAGTCACACCATCCTTGTATTTCCAGCTCCAGTCACACCATCCTTGTATTTCCAGCTCCAGTCACACCATCCTTGTATTTCCAGTCAGAAATTGATTACTCGTTGGGTGCGGGGATGGTGTCGTCATCGGTGGGCGAATAGTCCGGGCTACTGTTGGTATGCCATCCGGGTTCGTCCAGCGCGTAGTCAGCGCTGCTCGGCAGGTCAGGGATGGCTGATCTTGATATCCCTTCGGTTGTCTCCTGGCCTCGGCCTGACGGCTCGGACTCCGTTCGCAAATCGATGACGGATGATGTTGTTCTTTCGGGGGTCTCTCGGAGGTGTTTACGTCTCTGCCGGGGAGACACCCGTCCTTCCGGGGACCTTCGTCTTGACCGCGGGTGTCTTGCAGCTGGGATTCCAGTTCCCGCCGTCCGCTCGGGTGGCGGGCTGGGTGACGTCATGGGCAGAAGGGTCGGGGCCAGACCTTGACGCCTCCCAATCGTTCGTCAAGACGTTGGGGAGGGTGTCAGCTCGCTGGGTGACGTCATCACCTGCGAAGGAGTGCGGGAAGGCTGCGAGTGTCCTGAGGAGGGCGTTTTTGACCGGGAGGAATCATGAGGCTCCCGTGGAGGGGTTAATCCCTCCAGCCCAGCTGTCAGAACATAATAGTCATCCCAGATCTCGTCATCTGGGGTACGCCCTTCATTTAGTTGGGCAAGTAGTGCTGCACTACTGAGTTTGTCTTCTTCTTGGTAACCAAGGTACTCTTTCACCCAATTCAGAAATACGGTATTCTGCACCTTTTCCCGAAAACGCGCTTGTACCCGTTTGCCTTCAATTAGTAAGGCGTCAAGGTATGTGTCATGAGCGCATTTGGGGCAGTGGTGGGGTCCGGCATGTTCGGATTCCCAGCATGGTTCGAAGTCCATGAGAAGCTGGGCAGCCCCGGTGGTAATCCCAGTAGTATTTCCTGACGAGGGAAAACGTGTGTGAGAGGGGGCTCTATGCCTCGGTCTGCCAAGTAGGCTATGTACTGATATTTGTAATAGCACAGGGAAACTGCTTGTCTTTCCGTCCGGAAGCAGACGGTGTGATAGGAACAACCTAGGGACAGACACCGGTCATCTTTCCGGTTCTGATCCATCCCCGAGGTCCCTTCATCCTGTGTGGCTGTGATGGGCGTTCTTCTATTGCATATGACGCAATGGCAAGCTTGGGCCTGGTCATACCCTTGCTGTGCCTTAAGCTCCCGGCTGACCTTATGAGCCGTGGACAATTGGCTTCGGGCTACGGCTGCCCAGGGTGTACTGAATGGCCACCGAAACGACCCCAGCCGTGGGGCGGTGGCTGCGCACACATTTAAGTGGCCGAGTAATCCGGCCACGAATTCTCCTGACATAGGCTGGCCTTCCTTAATGTATCCGGTTTCCGCCAGCTTGGCCAGTTTAATCCAACTGACGGCAAACCTTAGGGTATTGCGTGAGCGGGTTGCCCAATCTTCGTCAACCCGTGAGGGCGCCAACAGAGGCGCTTGAGCGTCCTGGGTTTGTCTGACCAGCTCCTCTAGGGTAGGTTCTATTGACCCTATTGGGCTGGTTACTAATGGGAGCATTGATTCCCCTGAATTCCCACCCGTTTCTGGTCTGTCTTCCCGTGAGGTGACAGGGTCTGACCGGTTTCGGGTCGGCTCAATGGGCGGTGTACTTTCCCCAGCACCATCCTCCGGGAGAGTAACATCTCTCTCTTCGTGTCCAATTTCAGTAACCGGGGAGTAAGACGGGCTGTGAGGAGATTGAGACCCCATACATTGGGGTAATTTTTCCAGGGGAGAAGTTACATTTTCCGGACATGGCTGGATTACCTCTCCGGTTTCAGCCTGGCTAATTTCCAGGTTACCGGGTGGCAGAGCTCCCAGCAATTCAGTGTCTACCTGGCTGGCCAAGGGTAGACTGTCAGCCGGTGTGACTAGGGGAGGGAGTTCGGTCCTAGGAACCATCTCCTCCGTGTTTAGTATAGCAGGGGAGGCACATGACCTCCCCTTGGTCCCCGGATAACAACTTGGGGACAATGCAAATTTCCCCACATTCCCGGCACCTACGGGTGCATTGCTCCCCTCCCCAAGTCCCCCCCAGGCTGGGTCGTTCAATGGGGACAATAGTCGGGGCTCGGGAAGCTGCCACCCGGTGGTGGTTATTTCCGGTGGGGTTACTAAGGACCCGGAGGGATTCTCCCTTGGGTTCGACAAACTGGTAATCGATGGCTGCCTCTCGGGCAGACATTCCCTTAGGCCACAACTGATGGGTGGGGCCTGCGGCCATGGCTGGCTGACAATGGAGGGTGGCTGCGGGCACGCTGACGCCCAAGGGTACACTTTTTCCGAATCCGTAGAGTGAGGAGTCAGTGCCAGGCCCGACGGAATCGGTTCTGAGGGGCGCTCGCTCGTGTTGACTAACCCGAAGCCCGTCAAGGGCGCGCTCTGGGTCCCCAAGGAAAGGCCCGCCTCGCTCAGCGACGTGCACGTACTGGCGTCCCACGCGGGCGGTCGCGCGGTTACGAGTGGGACAGGGGATCGCCCTTGGGTGGTGGAGCTGCAGGCGCGTTCGGCCTGCGAAGCCTCCCCGCTGGTTCCTATAAGCTCGTCGCCCACGCGCGTAACGGGGTCGGCCGCGTTTCCTTTCGCCATGGCCAAGTCGCGAGGCGCTCCCGTTCCAGGAAGGGTCGTGGCGGGTCGAGGCGGCATCTGCGGGGCCGGAAACACGGACTGCCATTGGGGCCTGGGGGCCATCCATCCCCAAGGGAAACTCGGATTCCCGAAGCTGTCGCTGGGCCGTACAGTCGCGTATGGGGGCGTTCCCGTTATCGCCGGACCCTCCCGTCCCGGGAACATTGATGCCAAGTTCAGTGGCCACGGGCTCCATGGCGCGCACGTCGGTCGCGGTGGAAGCTCCGCCGGAGGTGGGAGCATTACGGGGGCTATCGGCGGCACTGGTGCCTTCGCCATCGGCCGATTGCCGCTTGCGCTTATGTCCCCCGTCAGAGGAGCCTCCGGCTGGGCGGTCGGGAATGAACTCGGCAGAGGCAAACGCATTTCAGGGCCGCGACTGAGCACATACCTCCGTATCCCTTGCGTCGTCTGCACTTCGGCGTATAGGACTTGCTGCCCGATGGTCAGGCACTCCCCGTTCTCCACTCAAGTCCGTGTTATCCATTCGGTCACAGGCGTCCCCTCCTCTTCGTGGGCGTAGAGCGGTACGGACGGTCGGGGAATCATCCCCTGTGGCGATTGCTCCGTTCTCCAGGGTCGGCCTGGTTGGGTTCCTATAGAAGAGTCCGTGCAGCCGTCCCGCTTTCCAAAAGCCTCTGGCGATCGGCAGTCTGCCGCGGGGGTCTTTGCCCCAGGGACGGTAACGAAGGGCCGGTCGGTGTGCCCAGTTCCGTACGTGCAAGTTTATAGGAGGGGTGAACCCGGCCAGATCTGAGGGTCAGTCCCCTGGCGCGTTACCCTGGGTAATTCAGCGTGGCAAAATACTCATGGTCTTTGGGATACAGCCGCTTTTCCTTTCAAGTACTGGTGGTCGACTGGGCTCGATACCCTTGGTAATTGTGGTACGGTGTCCACAGTTTCCCCGGGTGTGACAGCTGTTCCGATATGACCGGTTAAAGTACTAGTCAATTCTGGGGTGTGTTACCCTGGGTAATTCAGCGGGGTAAGGCGCCCGCCAGTCCCTATCCAGACGGGTTTGTCCTATTAGGTCTGTTTTGTCAGCGGTCCAGAGACCGATTCCCATGGAGGCCATAAAACCGCCCTCAAGCCCACCCGGCCAGATGAGCAACTACGTAGACTTAACTATAGCGGAATTTTAATGGTTTTATCGTGGGCGCCTTCTAGTTGATGCTAATACGAAAGGGGCATCATACTAGTTTAATTCGACACCTTATTTGTGTTTGTAAGGTGCGGCGTCATCTAACGGTATCCATTCTCCTCGAGGACACCCTATTACCTTGAGCTTGGAATTGAGCTCGTCTATTTTCACCACTTTATAAGGCCCGTCCACACTGGTGTCGTGTCTGTCCCTGGGCCTTTTCTTAACCAGCACCATATCCCCAATGCTAGCCGTCCGACGGCCGCCCTTTCTAGCGTGGGCCCGCTGTTGCCTAATTTGGGCCTGAATAATGTTCTGTCGGGCTGCAGCCTCCCATTTTTCCAACCGCTCTCGAGGGATCAACAGTCGGTCCTCTGGATCAGTATCCCTTTGGTCCATATCCTGGTCTTTAGTAAGACTCGGGGAGCGGCCGAAAGCCAGCTCATACGGAGTGAGCTGGGTACTGCTCTGGTTTGAGACGCGCAAGCCTCGGGCTACTCGCTGAAGGACTTGGTCCCACGTACATTGGGGGTTCTCTTGGAGTGCCACCTTTACTTTTTCTTCTATAGTCTGATTACAGCGTTCCACTAACCCGTTAGTTTGAGGGTGGCGCTTTCGGGCTTTACGATGACGCACGGAATAAGCCATAAGCATTTGGTGTGTGTGGCCGCCGAATTCGGTTCCCTGGTCCGTTACTATTTCATCAGGATACGGAAACCGACATAAGATATTGTCCTCTATCCATGCAGCTACTACAGCTGAGTTACGGACGGCCAGTGCTCCTACTTCTACCCACTTGGTAAAGTAATCTATGGCGACTATACAGTATCGCGCCCATGGATGCTGCTGAAATGAACAAATAAGATCAATTCCCCAACGCCCAAAGGCCCGGGGTGGCGGCGTCTGTACTAACCGTGGAGCCAAGAAAAACGAGGGTCTTACTTTTTGACAAGCCTCACAAGACCGTATGTGTCGTTTTACGTCAGTTTCCATGTAAGGCCAAAAATACTTAGCTGTTAAGATGGCTTGTTGGGTCTTGGCAATGCCGGCATGGGCAGTCTGTTGATGGCATCCTTCCACGATGACGGGTCGCTCCACTGGCCGAGGTAGCTTGTACATGTGGCCTCGGTGTCGCACTTTTAGAGCTGGCTCCTCCCAAGTATAGCGCTGGGCTCGTCGTCTCAGCCGCTTCCGGTCCTCTGCCGTAGCTTCTTCGGGGTAGTTTCCCTGCTGCAAGTAATTTAATAGAGGTGCATCTTCCCAGGGCTCAGTACTTTCTTCGGGAGAGACACGCTTGCTTTCAGGCGACAGAAACTCTTCTTCTTCTGTGGAAATTATTATTTCCTGTCCTAGCAAGGGTGTGCTGGACTTGACCATCTGAGCTTCTATTGACTCAACTTCTTGAGATTGTTTCTCTCCTTCCGAATCCAAAGGGGAAGCTGGCTCGGTGACCCCTGTTTGAAGGGTATCCGACCGTTCTGAGTTTTCCCCTAGTGTGACAGGGTTTCCGGCACCTTTAGGGTCTACGGGACTTTCATGTAAACGAGGTCCGGTCACCAACCAAGGATTCAGAACGGCATTATCCGTATCTGGCTCTCGAGTGACCGCTTCACTGTCCCTGACCACGTCGGTCCACACTTCCCGACGGGTTGTAACGGAATCTCCAATTCTTACTAAGTTTGTACATTTGCCAGACGTTGTGGCAGCTCTAAGAGCTGTGCTCCACCCTCTATTGGCTGGACGTATAACAGTTATATCGGTATCTTCTCCTATTTCCTTGAAGTCATGGGCAGACCAGTCATGTTCAGAAAGCTCGTCATTAAAGTCGTCATCAGTCCCCTCCCCTTCGAGTTCCCTGCTTAGTAATGGCAGGGAATCCCCCGGTCCGGGCTTTGAATCCCGGCCGGCTTCTCCTTGGGAGCTAGGGATCATCTTCCCTGACCCCTTCGGTCGGGACAGGGCTGGTTGAGGGGAGGCGGGACAAAGCGTCTACATTGGCGCTTTGTCGGCCTGGCCGATACTCGATGGAAAAATCGAAGGCCTGCAGCCTTAGAGACCATCGTAAAAGATGGCCTGTGAGTCCAGTGGTTGTCATGAGCCAAACGAGGGCTCTTTGGTCAGTCTGTAGTACAAACTTCCTGCCGTACAGATACGGTCGGAAGTATTCAATGCCCCAACGAGCGGCTAGACATTCTCCGGTGACGGGGGCGTAGTTCCGTTCACTGGGACTGTTGCGTCGACTGGCATACGCCACCACAACTTCTCCGTCCTCATATTTTTGTCCGAGGATAGCTCCAATGGCTTCCTTGGACCAGTCCGTCTGGACATAGAACGTGCGAGTGAAGTCAGGAGCTCGTACGACAGGCGAGCATGTTAGGGCTGCCTTGAGGGCTCGGAAGGCTCGGTCGCACTCGTCTGTCCAGGCCCATTGGGCCGATTTCTTTAGCAGCTGAGTCAGAGGGGTAGCTGTGCGAGCAAAGCCCTTAATGAACCTCCTATAATAGGAGGCCAATCCCAAGAAAGCTCGGATATCTCTGACGCCTTCAGGGGTGGGTACCGCTGCCACGGCGGCCACCTTTTTTGGGTTGGGTTTCACAGTTCTGCCACTAACTATGTGGCCCAAGTAGAGTAGTTCTGTGAAACAAAAATCGGACTTAGTCGGGGATACCCTCAACCCGGCCGTGAAGAGCAGGTCAATGACCTCAGCTAGGACCGTTAGGTGCTCTTCGAAAGTAGTGGTGAAGATGATTATATCATCTAAATACACCATAACGGTTTTCCAAAGCAGATCCCCAAGCGTTTCGTCCATTAGGCGCTGGAAAAGGGCTGGGGCACCGCACAGCCCAAACGGAAGTCGGGTGAATTCATACAGCCCAAATTTCGTAATGAATGCCGTTTTTTCGGCATCCTGATCTGTCAATGGGATCTGCCAGTATCCCGCCTTCAAATCCAAGGCTGAAAAGAACAGGGCTCCTCCCAGTGTGTCCAGGGCTTCATCTATCCTAGGTAAAGGATATACATCCTTCTTGGTGACGGCATTAAGCCGTCTATAGTCTATACAAAATCGTGGCGTTCCGTCTGGCTTCGGTACCACTACTACAGGAGATGCCCAGGCAGATTTCGACTTCCGTATAATTTTCGCAGCTAGCATCTTACTAATTTCCTGCCGGATAACCTCATTTTCTGGCGGTGAGAAACGATATGGCCGTTGCTTGATTGGCCGAGCATCTCCCGTAGGGATGCAATCCATTCCCACCCGAGTGGTACCCAGCTCCTGTAGGTTCCACGCAAAGGCGTGGTCCTTGGTAAGGAGCAAGTCTCGCAGCGAGGCTTTTTGGGTTATGGATAAAGTGTCCCCTATTTTCAGCGTGCTCATCCGAGCTTGAAGGGGTAACTTGGGCGGCTCAGGCTTAGATTCGTATTGCACAGCCTTGGCCATCAACACTTGGTCAGCTAGGAGATCACCAGGCTGCCACACCCAGTGGGAAGCAGCCAGAGTTTCGTTCCCGTCCTGGAGACCGGCCATTATAGCGGCCCAATCATTGTGTATGTTTCCAGGGTATTTCCCTTGTATTTGCTTCTGCAGCTCCAAAACGATTTGGAGTCTTTCTACTGTAGTAAGGCCCTTCAGTGGTTCCGAAGTAGACGGAATATCATCCCCCTTTTCAACCTCTATTGGGGAAATCGGGAACTCTTCCTCATAGGGAGGTTCCTCAAAGTCTGCGGTATATACTTGCTCTCGGTACATTTCCCGAAACTGATGCTCCCGATGAGACCACGCAATTCTCCGAAAAGATTGTGAATTACACGGATCAGTTGATTCCATTGTCCGACATCTAGGAAAATTAGAAAAAGGGGCATGGTACTGCCCGTTTGACCCGCCTTCCCCGGGCGGCTTGCCTTCCCATCCATAGAAAAATCCAGGCGTCATTTCTCCGGCTTTCCCCAGGGACCTCAGTGGCGCCAGAATCCGACTGGGTCCCATTCAAAAATGTTCCCTATCTCCCTGCTGCTTAGCCCGCACTATTTCACTAAGGTCCGCCACCGTGTCAGCCAGGGCCTGTAAAGTACTCTGCACGGTTTCGGCGGTTGGGGTAGCAGCTTCTTTCGTCGTAGACGTGGGCAGCGCATCCACCGCTTCCACCCAGGGGCGCAGGGGCCGCTCCATAGTAATCACACCCAAAAGGGTGCCTGCCGTAAACACAAACTGGGCTGATCCATGGTTGTGCAAAACGACGGACAGTTCCGTTTTGTATAGCAGATCAAAAGTGAGGGGTTCAAGTACAACCCTCCGTTCAATGATCATGTCAGGATGGCCATGCACCCGTATGATAGTCCCCTTTGGCGGGAAGAACTGATATCCCGTGGGGATGGTGGCATATTGTCCTGGGGGTATTTCCCCAGCCACAGCGGCGTATATTGGATTCCCGGTGCCCTCGTATCGAAATTGAAACCGGGGCACGGTGTCTCTGACCCGTCGCACGGTAAGTGGGTTTTCTCGGGCAATGGGCCCCTGGCGTCCATCTCGCCCATTTCGATTTTCTCGGCCATTTGCCATAAAGCAGGCCTCCCCCGGTTCGTCGTCTACCATTAGGCACAGTTCAGGCGCCCCACTATATTCGTTCTCCCATTCCCGGTGGATAATCCCAGGATGGGGTGTCGCATGCGTCAGACCAGGGCATCGGGATTGTCTACTTACACATTCCTTGCCGTGCCTCTCGCTCCCATCAGGTAGTAGGTAGCGGCAATCTGGGCACTGTGTCCAGGTGTCCGCCTTCCCGTAGAAGGGGTCATCGTGGTTCATGCAGGTCCGTACGAAGGAACGCTCCAAAGTGGGAGTGGCCTTAGGATCCTCTGGTCCCCCTACCGCCAAGGGGTCATAGTTCTGGTGCTGGGCATGGCCAATAGGCAGGGGCCCGTACTCATAGAAGGGCCCAGAGTACCTCTTCCTGGCACGGGGATTCCTGCGGCACTGGTTCGTACAACCGTCCGGATCAGTGACCTTAGGCTGACCACTCCGATTTGTACTTCTCAGTTGAGGTAATTCGGCCAAACCGGTGATCCCGTTTTTATGGGGAATACGGGAAATTGGCCTTAGGGGAACTTCCCAGGGCCGTCCTGGTGCCACTGGCTTAGTAACCTGTGCTGCCACTACTTTAGGATCCAGCACCTTCTTCAGGACCTTCTTGGAACCCACAAAGGGGATAGCTTGAAGGTTACCCCGAATGTTACCACGATCTGTTTGGGTTAGAGAGGCGGCCACTATTCGTTGCAGGATTGGTCCACTTACTGGGACAGACATCGTCACCTTCCCTACTGCCCCATCTTCCACCATTCGGTCTGGCGGGCGGATGTGGTGTATCATCCGGGCACCTTTGGGGAGCCACGGTGTCAATGCCAACGTACGGAACCCCTTCATCTGGGCGGTACACTGTGACCAGACGTGCATCCGCTCCGAGTCCCCCACTTTTTTTGCCCCGTACTCATTCCTGGTTACCCTGGGTAAGACAGCTTCGCAGGAAGGGTGCGCCACTGTCTCAGGGCGAGTTCGGAAGCTCGACTTCGGAAGAACAGCCACCAGCCAAGTTAAGAGCGCGGTCCGAAGACATTCGGGATTGCCGTATAGGCATTCTAACGTACGCCCCAACGAAGCGGGCCCGTCCCCAGTGAATTCCTTGAGGACTGCATTGGCGTCGCGCCATACCTCTTCCGGTCGTGAGGGATCCGGAACCAGCGCCAAGTCGCACTCCTGCTCCAAGTCCAGTTGTATCGCCACCCCTTTCGGGAGTCCCAGCGCCATCTCATCCTCACGTATGTCCCGAAGGTAGTCGTATTCCTTCCGGAGCCCCATGGCCAGGGTCAACCAATCCTGTATGCGGTCGGCAGGTACCCATCGGACACCCGGATTCCAGCACCCCGGTATCTGGGCCACTCCGCTTCCTTCCCCTACAAACACACGTCCTGGTCCCGGGCGTTGGTCCGTCCAGAAAAGTCCGCGTAGAGCCATCGGGTCCGTAAAGGGCTCGTCTTCCCCAACTCGTTCAGGGATGCGACCCGAGAACACATACCCATATTCTCGGGCAATGGTCGTATAAACTTGCCACCGCTGCTTTCGGAATCCCAACAGCATCTTCTGGGTGTCCTCGGTTAGTTCGGCTCCTGGCGGGAGGTCGGGCCATGTAGCGTATTGTGCGGAACGTTCCCAGATACGCGCGGGGTCCATGCGCACCCGTGAGCATGCCACCTTGGGAGCGTTCGGTTCGGCCATATCGGCTAGGCAGTAAAGTCCGGAGGCGTGCAAGGTTACCAGCTCCACCTCCTCTCCGTCGGAGTCTATAAATATCTCACAGGTGGTGGGGACGTTTCCGTCGGGAAAGGTGGGGTCCTCAAGGAGGATGACTTGATCGGAACCGCCCTCACTACTAACCCATGACTCGGGCGACGAGGTGTCCCCTCGGTCATAGGGGCCTGGGAAAGGTAGTACGGGCGTCCGTCTTACCCTGGGTAAAGCACCCAGGGTAACTCGCCCCTGTGACCCGTCAGTTGAAGTGACTGGGTAACTTTCCCGGGGTAATTCCCGTGTGGTTTCCATTGGTAAGAGCGCCGCCGAGTTCCAGTGTTTGGCCACCATCAACGGTTCCGTTGGGGTTCCTGTGGGAGGAAAAGGGGGTGTAACCGCCTTTCCGCCATAGGGCACCAGCTGGGGGACGGGGGTGTCTGGTCTTGGACACTTGTCCTCCTCCCCTTTTGGTTTGATAGCCTCCTTGTCGCAAGTAATACTGACGGAACCTACCCGTCCGCATTTCTTTTCGAAAGTGAGCGTATTGTTATTGAACCTTACTTCCGCCTTGGCTGGCTTCAGCCAGTTGACAGCCAGGAGGAATTCATAGGTCTTAGTTCGGACCACATGGGCTCCTACCAGAAGGGCCAGGCCCCCGACTTGTACTCTCAGCTGCGGAATGTAGCCGTCAGGGGTTTTCACCTCTCCCGACGCCAATCGAAAACGCGATATAGGGGGTAGTACATTAGACAAAATCCCCCACTCTTCCGCCTTCCTCCAGGCAAGGACACATTGGGTGGCTCCTGTATCCACAATCGCTCTGACTTTGTGTCCCTCGATTCGGACCGGAGCGTATGTCACCGTATGTAGGGAAGCTCGCTCCCTTGAATCGATTTCCTCTGCTTCCATCATAACATTCAGGTCACCCAGGTCACTATCCTCAGCCATTCCCTCCCCTATGGTCTCATCAATGGGAGTCAGCTCTGGGATCTGTGGAATTTTTGCGCCTTTGGGCTTTATCAGCATTAGGCCACAGTACGCATCCTCCCAGCACTTGGGAACTTGTGCCATTAGGTCCTTGGTGTGTACCGTCTGGGTGGCGTTGCTAATATGACTCCAAGCGCTGAGTGGATAGTGCTTGGGGGGTTTAATATTCCGTACGGCCACAACCCGGCGGCGGGGCCTTGGGGCACCAGATTCGGCTTCCGTTCGGAGATCAACGGTCTCAGTGCCTTGGGGTTCTTTGCCAGTCGCTTGACTGGTTGAGTGTATGGGCTCGTCCCCATTCGGTGTGTCTGGTGGCTGGCCCATGTTCAATGGATCACGGCTAGTCCCTGGCATTCCATCAGCCAGTGGGGGTGGAGCCTTAGAGGCCAGGCGACTGGAAGTCCGGCGGGGAATGACCTTCGGTGTATCATCTCGCCGAGTTCCCGCCTGCCGCTTAGTGGCGCTCGGTTCCTCGGCGGCCGTACGCTTAGCCATCAATATGTCACTTCCATCCGTTTCCTCCTCCCTTGCATACTTGTCAGCTGATGGGGGGTCAAATCGGTAATCCCTATGTTCCCACATGCAATGATGCTCCGAGGGGAGGGAGTCGTCCGATTCAGAGGTGTCTCCTAAGCTACTAGTTGACACGTCCTTCCCGACCGAGTGGGCCCTCTGACTGGCCTTTTTCGAGCGACATCTCCGCTCGGATTTCGTTCTTTCTTCGGTCATAGCCAAATGGGCCTCGTCGGCCTCATCGCTGGTGGACCTATCTTCGTCACAGTCCCGTGTATTGTGGCCAGCACTACCGCAGTTATTACAGAACAGCCGCTTCTTCCGGCGAGCCTTTTCCACCGTTCCCTCTGACTGGTGGGCTTTCAGGTTCTTTCGCAAAGCCTGATCCAGCTTTTTAATCGTCCTTTGCAACGATTCTGTCGACCCTTCATCGGAGTCGTCCCCGTCCGCCATATAGGCGCGGCTCCTTCGTTTTTGGTAAGCCTTGGCTCGACGCAGCCAATCCTCTCGGCGGATGCTACGTTCCACCACATCGGATAGGGAAGCGTCATCATCGATGTGGGAGCCCACGAATTCCGAGATGTTCTGGGGTAACCCGTCCAGATACACATCGATATACTCAGCATTGGACACGGAGTGTTTAGTGCTCTGCCGAATTCGGCGTCGGAGTGCGAAGAGCGCGTCAGCGTAGTCCTGCACCCGCTCGTCCTTTCGCATTCTCCGATCTCGGAATTGTCGCAGCATTTCGCGGGCACTTCCCAGAAACCTCTTTCGGAACTTAGCCAGAAACTTCTTCCAAGTCAGCCGATGGCGTGTCACGGTAAGCTCGGAGGAGTCCGCCTTACCCTCCTGGGGTTCTGCATATTTGGCGAGGAGCTCTTCTGCCCAAAGACCAGCACGCCCTACTAGATGGGCAACGGCGCGATTCACGCGGGTGTTGTGGGGCCATTGCTGGGTATCAGCTGCCCGAACGAGTTGGCTGAGCCATCCGGCTGCCTCAGAGCGGGCCAGGCCATCGAATTTGTTGAGCCGAGGAGCCCGATAGTCTTTGTCACGGCCATAATCTTGCTGGGGACGGTTACGCCGCCTAGAGTCACGACATTCCTCCCCACTCGAGCTGCTGCTTCTCGAGTCTGTGGAGCTATCACGCGACCTGGATCGGCTGGAGCTTTCCTCGGAAGAGGAGGATGCTTCTCTGCGCCGTCGCTGGTCCCGCCCACGCTTCTTCTGCGGGGAATTCCGTCGTTTGGCGGAACGGGGCCTCGATTTCCCAGATCGGCTTCGTGGCCGATTACCGTGTTTTCGTGGGCTATGGCTCCGTTTCCTTGGGGAACGAGTCCGCTCCCTCCCCCTGTCCCGTTTTGGAGATATTTTCGTACCTTCTCGCCTACGTGGCGAAGAGTGCCGTCGGGGGGTACGGCTGTCCGACACCTTGTGCGACCGTTTCTTTTGGCGACGGGAATGTGACCTCCGTCTGTCGCTATCCGACTCACTGCTGGAGTCGCTACTAGGTGACCGGTCATGCTTGGCATGTCGCCGGTCCTTAGTTCGGCGTCCCTTCCGGGAACGGGAGCGCTGCCCTGTTTTCGTTTCCGAGGGTGAAGGAACCATCTCCGGCGGGTCTCGCCGTGGAGACCGCCGCCTGGATGGGGGGGCTCCCTGGGAAATCTCCCTACCTCGAGGTTCCCTGTCATTGCTATGCCCCGGGCGGCCATTGGGCCTCTGCCTTACATACCGGGGATCCTCATTCTCATCGTTTTCCCTCGACTCCTGGAGTTCCAGTAAGCCTGGGGATGGCATAGCCATTCGGCCTTCCGCCGAGTGGGCGCGGGGTCGCCCAGCGCGCTCCTCGCGGGCTCGTTCCTCCCGCGCGCGTTCTTCCAAAAGACGTCGGTAAGCACCCGGGCGTCCTGGTGGGGGAGATTGAAGGGAACTCCCTGACCCATTCGCTGTGGGAGGGCGGTGTCCCTCCCTTTCATCATGAATCACAAAGGCGGCATCGCCGCTTCCAATTACCGTCAAGGGGGCCCTATCGCGAGCCACTGGAGCATCAAGAACAGGAATATCGTCCCCGCGCCATTCCGGGGTCCCCCTGCCATCAGAGGAAACTGGACTTCCGTCACGCGCCATTCCTTTGATCGCTCCTTACCTTCACTTTTCCTTACCGTTCGCACAGCACCCAGCGGAGTCCCGCCTCGGGAAACCGCCCTGCGCTCCGAAACCAAGCCTCGAACCACCGCAGAAATGGCGTCCCAATGGCGAATCTTCCAGCAATGAGCCGGTCACGCACGAATTGAGACGCTCGCCCGTCCGAGCTAAACTCGACGGCGAAGTGCACCCACAATGGGCGTCTGTCAGCGCGGCATGTTCTCCACTCAGCGGGGTACAATCCCCGAAGGTCACTCACACACAACAGCGAGGTGGGCCCAAGGTTCGCAGTTGGTCGTTACAAGAGAAGCCGTGTGTCTTTAAATACCCAAGCCGCGGCGCGGCACCGTTACCAGGGTTCTCTGAAAGGTCCCTTCAATTTCATACAAGGTACGAATGTACCTTTTACCCAGGGTGCGCCTCCCACGTCTCAACATACTGGCCACTCCCGTCTAAGTACTAGCCTGCGTTACCCAGGGTATCCTTACCCTTCCCAATCCACCGGCTGCCTTACCCTTGGTAAGCCGCCTACTGCGTTACCCAGGGTGTCTTACCCTTGGTAAGCCGCCGACTGCGTTACTCATGGCGCCTTACCCTTGGTAAGCCGCCGACTGCGTTACCCATGGTGCCTTACCCTTGGTAAGCCGCCGACTGCGTTACTCAGGGTATCCTTACCCGGCCTAAGTCACGGGGATCGCCTTTGCCGCCCAGAACTCTACCATACCCGTCAATTACCCAAGGCATTCGGCCCGATTCTCCTTGCTGAGGCGCAGCTCGCAGTGTGACTCACTCTCCAGCCTTCCCTCCGTCAGATCCAAAGTTGGGCCCGCTCTTCATTGGGTCAGCTCGTCCTCCTGACACTCCACAGCGATTGTACAAGGCGGCACGTCATCACCTCTCCAGCATAGGCTCACAGGGTCGTCGTTTGTCATCCAGCCTTCCGGTTCAAGGATGTTCGGCAGCAGTATCCTTCATGGGTTTTCCTCACAGGGCAGCACGCATCATTGGCACGGTTGCTTCATCGTCGTACGGGCAGGGCACAACCTACAGCCTTCACAACCAACTACAACACATTCCAATACGCACAGACTTTCCTATAATTCAGTTATCATATCGCAATCAATCCTCAAGGTACATGGTTCAGGCGGGGTACTCAGAAAATCGCCACATGTGACGTCAACAAATTCGCTGCTGTCGCGCCTCCCTTTGAGGGGCCTTGCTCGCATGTTCACTTGACCCCCAACAGCTGGCCACTTCCCCAGCCTATGTATGGGGCGGTGGGCAAAGCGCCTGCTGGACATATCGGCGTGGAGGCAGTTGCTTGGCATGCAGCCAGCCAAACCACCTTGCGCGGCGCAAAATGTACCCCCCTGCCTTGCTACTAGAGAATGGCGGTGGAAGCGAGGCGGGAAGACGGTGGGTTTTGCGCTCAATGCTGTTGTTTGACCAGTGAGGACGCCGCAATTTTCAACCTCTACGCCGACCCATAGATAATCTCACCTGTTGGTGACGTGCTCTCGCGGCTGTGTTTTGGTCTCCTGTGCCTTGAGCGCTGGCGGCCGGCAGCTTCATGTTTCCAAGCGTCGGCAACGGGCAACCTGCCGCGTCCCTAATGGCCCGATCGGCCCACGTGAGCGGTCGCGCACCGACCTGCGGGGAGTAGGCTGTGGGGTGTGCGGAATCGCCGCCCATGTGTGGACTGATCGTGACACAGATGGTGGCGGCGCAGGCGGAACGGGGGCCTGGTTGCTTCCGGATCATGTCGTACAACATACTGGGAGACCAGTTGGTGAGCCGGCTTCCCGATTGACGCATTGCATAGTTGCACCACTGCGCGGCCATTTGTATTTTCGCTGGACAGGTTGTTCTCACGTGCGTTTTTTGGTAACATTTCGCACATTTTGCCTGCGCAATGTTTTTTTGCGCTGGGATCTGTGGAGGTATATTGGGGCGACGCAACCACAGGGCCAATATCAGCGCTTCGCACCTCCTTCCATGACCAGGCTATCTGTGTTCTAATTGTGCATCGAGCCATGGCTGTACTTAACGCCTGGGCGCTGCTGCTGTTGCAGGCTTCCAAACACACCTTTCTTTATACAGGTGGACATCATATGCGGTGGACAGTGCGCTTGAGTCTGATCCTGCAGGAAATAGACGGACATGCACCAGACGTGCTGTGCCTCCAAGAAGTCGATCACTATGATCAACTGGAAACAGCGCTGAGATCAAGGGGGTATGTCGCAGCAGAACTGCTTCGATGAAACGTGGGGAGTCCCCACTGGGAACATTGAGCCATGCCTAAGCGTACTCCCCATTGGTATGGCTCATGTGCGTCTGTTTGAGTTTCACATCTAGGACGAAGTTGGACTGCAGTCACTCACAACAGCAACTTTAGAAGCGCACTGCCATTGTCATTCTTAATCCTGGATGCTCCTGTCGGGCAACAAGGTCTGCAGATATCGACAACATTCTGACCTTTTTGTCCCTGACTGTGTTGGACGGCTTTGGGTCTATCTTTGATGAGCATGAGATTGACAGGTTGCCAAAATGTCTCTCTCCCCCCGTGGATGGACAGCCACTTGCAGCACTGATAGAGCCTGCCCAGCCCAGCATCTGGGGAACACGTACCAGAGGATGCTGACAGGGTCTGAAGTCCCTGCTGCTGCTAGACACGTTTGCTACTTACTTTCACCTTGCCAATCTGCATTCAAGCCTCAAACATGCAATCGCTTCCTTGGCCAAGCACCTGACTGCCACATTTTGTTGACTGGTTGCTGAATGGGCTGCCAGGGTGAAGCACAGAAATGTACTTTAAATAATTGAACTTTAGCTCCACTTTGATGGAACTGCTCTGTGTTGTCAAGGTAGCACTGACCCTATGCTTGGCCTGTCAGATTTATGTCGCACTATGCAAAGAGGACTGGGGAGTACAGTGACGGCTGTGCAACATTCTGGTGCGATTGACAGAGGGGCAAATGATTTTCACCAATGCAGGACACTTGTCGTTGCTCTGCTCTGATTGCGGCTATTGGATCACTGGTTGGACATTGAATGGCCGGCTGCATATTCACAAAAGCAGCAATTGACAGCTTCGATTGCCAACATTTTCACGCCAATCTTGTTTCCCAGGGCTCTCCAACCACCAAGCGTCATGTGTGTAACATCACAGCAAGGATGCTCATTTACTTTGATCGGTGTTTATAGGCGTACTTCTAAGTTCGATCTCTGCTGCATGAGGTCGATCAGCTTCAGCAAATTGAGATTGAGGGAAAACGTTGCTTTGGTTGTGGGGCTGAATTTTCAAGGTACGGTTGAATGCCAAGTCATTTCAATCAACGAGTCTGTTGCATCCAGCCATTTTCCACAAGGTTGTATTTTTTATTCAATAGCCAAGTCTGAAACTGATTGGCTGTAAATGTACAAAGGAGAAGAATATGCATCGATCGTGCGCAATTGCCTAAAGGTTACTTTTTGGATGATCCTCAAACCAAGTGGGTTGGCTATATGTGTGCAACTGTGGTGGTGCACAATCATGTCTTGTACAGCCCCAGTACACCCAGTTTGCCTACCCACTTGCATGCACCTGCGCCCCCATTGCCAACGAACTGCAGATGTCTTACCACTGGCCTGATGCCCAGTATTTACTTCTTGTACGATCACCCTGCATTGTCTTGCTTGGGCAAATGTGTTTTCGGGAATTGGGCACATTTTTGTGTGCAGACGACCCTTCGTTTCCAACGCTGTGGGTGGCAAACACACACCTGCTGTTCAATCCGAAGCGTGGGGACATTAAAATGGCACAACTTCACAAGATACTGAACCTGCTGGATGGACTCTCAAGCCATGGCGATGCCCAGAAGAACGGCATCGCCATCCTTGCTGGGGACTTGAACACGAGCCCCCACAGCCCAATATACAATTTCTTGCGCAGAAGCTGGCTTGAGTGCTTGGCACACAACAGGGCTCGTCTATCAGGTAAAGAGTAGGGCTATGATTCACTGTGCAGGGGTCAAGTTGATTGGTGCAGATCTGGTGGTCGACTGTGTGTTTGGAAGCATGGTTGGAACAGGCAACTGAAGTGAACTTGTAACACCATTGCCACACCTGCATATGCCAGGTCCAAGGCCCAGATTTGCCCTGCTTCGTGTGCTTGTGAATTCTGCATCCACTGATGGGCTTCAATGGCCATTTCTAACCTTGTGTGCAGAAGAGTTCATCTTGTGGATCGCTACTGCAGGTCAGCTGAAGTCGAAAAAGAAACACAGGGGGTGTGGAGGAGCTAGTGAGGATTCAACGAGTGCCGGTCGCCACAAAAAGCCAAAGTTGTTCGCAAATGAGGTTGCAACAGGGCAGAGTCTGAACGGGGCATCTGCTATTTCCTTGGCCACCACAGCTGAGACTGGAGAGCGCAACGTGCACAATGACAGGTTGATGATGGATAATCAATGGACCTTGCAGTCCCTGCAGCTGGCATCTGGAAAGGACGATGCAATCAATGGGGATTCTGAAGATGAGAGATCATTGCAGTCAAGCTCAGGGAGCTCAGCGACAGAGTCAGACATCGACAGCAACTCATGGACAGCCTTGTCACCTCTAAAGCTGCAAAGTGCTTATTTTGATGTCCTTGGGAATGAGCCATCGTTCACCAGCTGGCACAAGAAAGGGCGTGAGACAGTTGACTACATCTGGTATGGCACCCGCCGGCACAGTGGGGATGGCAATAAGATGTATCATATGCCAATTGAACCAGTGGGCGTGCTGCAGCAGCCTCTGGCGAGAATGTGCTCCAACAGGCTCCCTGCACGTGGTTGGCCCAGTGACCACATCCTCATCTGTGTGGACTTTGTGCAGTCAAGTGCAAAATGAGCCGATTTACATGCTGGAGGAGTCTTCTGTGATGAATGGAGGCAAGGTGAGTGATGGTGGGTGGCGGCTGAATTTCTTTGTATAAGTTTGCCTACAAAAGGGAAAACTGGCGCTGTGCAGGATTAATGTGGGTGTGTGTACATCCAAGACGTTTTCCCATCCTTTTGCGTTTTGGTAGTCGTTTTGCCACTGTCTGCAGGACAGGCACAATGGTTGAAGAAAGGATAGAAAGGGACTCCAAGACAAGTCTACTACATCCATGTCCATGGCATGAGAATGTTGTTCCACCTGGCAGGGAAAGGCCTTGAGCCACATAACACTCACACTAAGCCGCAAGGCACAGCATGACAGGAAATCACAGGATAACCAGTTGTCCTGTATTGTGCACAAACATGTGGCTGTTTTGGAAAATGCTGAAATTTCAACTTGGATGTTTATGGGCACATGATGACCTTTGGACAGGTACTACTGAATTGGAACCGGGGACAGCGCAGAACACCTGTCACCCGATGCTGTCCATGTGTGATGGAGACCGATCCATCTGATGCCTGCTCTTTCCGAACTTTCTAGAGCAGTCTGGATTTGTTCAGCAGGGGGCTGCCCAATACCATGGAATGCTCGCTCTTTTCTCTAGCGAAATATTGACCATCGTTCTGGTCTTCCGCTGCCAGCTTCCTGTCAACCAATGATAGAGATCTCTTGAGACAACCATTGGCGCTGGCAATAATGGCATCGATGCTTCCATGATTCGTTGCTTCGACAAGGTTGGATGCTTTTTGCGATTTTGATTCATTTGTGGCTGGAGCAGGTTCAAGTTTAATGGTGGGCAGGCAGAGGCCGAGCAGGATAGGGGCAGCAGCATCAGGCATCATATGACATTCCGTACACTGACTGTCTGCAGGAAATGCTACTTCACAAGAACGGGTCACTGGAGCACCACGGAACCAATGGCTTTGCCCACCATCTTACTGTCAATTCAGACCATGCGCATTGAAGAGCTTGGTCGATGTTGAGCTTGCTTGGGTGCTTGGCGTGCAGGATTCTCATCCCAACCCCACATTGCAGTTATACTGCAGCTCTTCAGCCCACAGTTGCCATTGCTGACATGCTTCTTGGTAAGCCAGTAATCTAGAACCGGATGCAAACACTCGGTGTTCATGAATCTGTATTGTTGAGCAAATAACTATCCCAGCCCTTTGTGTGCCTTCCATCAAGGTACATCATCTGGTCTTTTGTGCACACATGCTTTATGTCCATGGCATTAGGGAAGTAGATACTGGGTATGTCTCCAGGTTAGTAGGTGTTCAAGCTGTTTCTTTGTGGCAAACTCTGTGGCATGTTTGTTGCCAGTAATGTTGGTCATCCTAACATGGCATTGCAGACCTTGTTCTGATACTGTTCATCGTCCCTGCCAGAACTTCTTTTTCCTTTTACCTCACAAGTGCTGTCTACAGAAGGTGTTGCGGAATCGGAACTGGCTGCCAGTTGGACAATTGACACCGGAACAGGCCATGGTTCCTTGAGTTCTAGCACCAGTGAATGAGCTGGCCGATCCCATGGCTTCTTTTCAGGTGGTCACATTTTGGTTTTCATCAAGATGTCTGTTGTGCCCTGTTATCTGATGCCACCAAGCCCACAATGTGCCCCAACATTGCCACCGTTCTCCCCAATGCTCTGTTTCATCATGTTATTGGCGTCAACCCAGTGTTGAGTTACAAACAAAGAATGGCACACCCATGTTGTTTACCGCTGTCTCCAGTCCTGTTTTCAGCCTTGTGGAACTGTTATTTGAGAGACCGAAGAGAAAGGTCCCCACCGTCAGACACAGAAAATTGGCATGCGGAGTCTTAGCTGTCTTTTCGATGTGACGCAGACCGCAGCGGCCATCGTCCAGGTTCCACATTCGATCAAGGGCTAACCTCCCATTGGGCTCTCTCAACGTTGCTATGATATGTGCACCTATGCTAAGGTGTCAATGTGCTATGCAGATCTGCTTCTGAATGATGTTGCAATTCGCACCGTGTAATCTGTTGTTGAACAACGGTGGGCGCCACTCGTAGAAGTCGCCAGCATAGAGTGACAGAGAGCACCATAGCCATGGAGTAGATCCGCACATGCCACATCGACACGATGGATGCCTGAAGCTTCGTGGTGCCATGACTGGCGCATACACAGTTTTGGAGAGTGGTGGAGATCAAAGATACGAATTGTGTGCGCGTCTGGAAAGCTTGTTTCCATCCCCAGGAAGTGCTAGGCGCATCTGTTCCTTTCGTCGCGTGCATTTGCAGTGCCTGCACCAGTGTGAGAAGCGCTGATGCTGTGTTATGACGCTGGCGCTGTATGTTGCTGTGCACGCCATTGATTCCTTGCGCCACTCTACTAGTAGTATTTCTTTAAAGGGCAAATCGAGGGCCTTTGCACCTTGGCGCTGGCGGGCACGTACAGTTCTGTAAACCGAATGTTTGTCCCGCTCGAGCAGTGCTTCTCTCGCCACCCTTTTGCAAAAGGACGCAAACGATATAAAGAAATGAATGTGATATGGAATGCGAGGTGTATTCTTGCCCCCAGAAGAGCATCTGAGAATGAGCGGTTTTCAAAGAAGTGATTCCGCCCAAACTGGTGACGGCTCATGAGGGGCAGGCAAAGTCTGCCGGCCTCACACAACTCCCTCGCGTGTCCTCTCGCCCTGTGAAGAAGTGTTGCAGCCCCTGGGAGCGATTGGGCGAGTCGCACAGCACCTGCTCCCGCCAACCCCACGGTCAACCCGTTCCCGGGAATGAACTGCATGCGATGCGCAGGGCCGCGCATCGCACTCTCGTAGGCTGAAGCACAAATATTACTAGGGCCCTCAAGTCTATCAACCAAGGGTGCGATCAATCTTGGCGAACAAAACTGCGGTCCCTTCCCGCTTTTGCTCCCCGTGAATGCGGTGGTTGCCCTTTCCAATTGTCCCTGCCTTGCACCGGCATGCTGCACGTTCAATCTGCGCACGCCTCAACCCCCGCGTTTTGCACCAGAACACCGCCAACGGTATGTGCGCCCGTCCTGCATAGCCTACAACGGCGCATCCAAGAGGAGAGATGGTGCGGTCAACACCACCCAAGAGCGAGGCGTGTGTGCAAATTTGCGCTCAACCCAATCGTGGTCGTCGCCACCGCCTTGGGCAATCGGCAGGCAACGCCATTGGCGTTTCCCAGGGGGGCCAAACCCGTCGCGAGGCAAATCGCCCAGACGATGGCTGTGGGAGACGTTCCCAAACATGCCGCTGGGGTAAATCTACTGACCTTTCGATCGTCGGGAATATGTTATGTGCAAAGAACGGTGGTCCATTCTGGCCGTCGTCCCCAGAGATAGCGCGGTAAAGTCGCCCTCAAACGGGCAGCTGAGACATGCCGACGGCCTCAGCACCACAGCAGTTGAGGGTGCACTCAACGAACAAGCTTCGCCCCTCGCGCAAACCGGCTCTTCATGAAGAACTGCTTGGCACGCCGACACCACCAACAAAACCGAGGCGACGGCAAGGGGAAGCTTCAAACGGAAAGCAAAAGCCCCACTGACAGCCAGCCATGCAAATACGCTTGTAGAACCTCTCACAGCTGCCGCTCTGGGCGCCCCAAGCGGTCGCAACTGCCCCTCAACGGTCGACGAAGTCAAAGTGGAGGTCAGGTCCACGGGTCAGGGTTGCCTTGTCCACAGCACGTCGGTGAAAGACATGGGAAACGCTTCTCTCCACCTCGACAAGGCTGTGCAGCGACGAAGGGTGGTTGCTTCTGCAGCACGACCGCGCTGGCACTGCTGGTCTTGAGCGGCAAGGAAAGCGGCTTAGAAAAGGCACAGACTGGCGGCGACCTTCGAAAAGGTCGAGCGCTATTGCGCTCAGGCTGTGGCGAACGTTGCCACACGGCCAGGGGAGCCAGGCAGCCAGGCCGAGCGCCTAGACCGCAAAACACACATGGACCCCACGCAAACGTTGTTACAGCTGCCATGCCGGGTGCAACAAAACAGAGTTCCCCTACGGCGCTGTCCGCGCCCCTCTGGCAAATACACCCATTCCTAGGAGATGCTCTTTTGATACCCGGAATCTTTCTGCCACGCCCGCTGCTGCACCACAACTCAACCCACGACGCCTCACTGCCCACAAACAGGCACCACGTGTGCCCCAAGGGCCACATTCCCACCAAGCAACCACACTTCCCGTGGTCAGCAACCACGTTATGCCCCACGGGGCATATTCCCATCAAACAACCACGTGGCGCCTCCATGCGCCGCTCCTAGCTCCGCTGCACCACGGTCCACAGCTGGCCGCTAGGCGGGCTGCCCCTAAACAAACGCACGTGTCCAGTGGTAACCCCCGAGCTCCTCAGTACTCCTGGGCGTATTCGGCGCATGTTTGACTCATGTGCCTCCGTGTGATGCGCTGCCATGTATTGGCGTTGTGCTCAACATCTTTGTAGTATCTCAGTGAACTCTTTGGGCGTATGATGCAGTTGCCATCATTTGTCTTTGTCATCAAAGTCATCTCCCTGCATTCTGAGTGCCTTGGGCTTGGATTGCGAGAAAAATATAGAGCACCCCTGATTGATGTTCTGGGGTTTCTGCCTCAATGAGCGCCGACATATTGAATGATCATCATTATGGCGAAAGTGCTGAGGCTGTCGGCATCCCCGCTGCACCATATCTGGAACTTACGGGTCGCCAGCAGCGTGATATCATTTAATTTACTAACTTTTTGATGAGCCCCATTAATTGGCGACCCGAACACATGCGAATCAGGACGAACGATGGCCTTGGGCGAGAACGGCTCAATTAATTGACAACCTACTGGGGCAGATTTCATCTGCAACCTCATGCCATTGGCTCTGTCCGTGTCAGTCCTGATGCGTTTGATAGGCGCCTGGAGCTCATCGACACAAAACCTGCGCCACCCATATAGATTGCGTCGCGGGCATTGGACAGAGCAATGTACAAGCAGCAGTTCTTACTCCTGGCTCCCACTACACAGCTATGTGCACATATAAACCATACATCTTCGGAAGACTCAACTTGTATTTGTGAACTCATTCCCAGTCAAAATCTGCGTTAGGCACTCCCATTAACAAATTCGTCAGTGACAGTGCCCGCCGCTGCAGTTGGTTGAATGCGCACAGGCTTGGTCTTTATGCCATAAGACTTGATCGTATTTGCGTTTCTACTCGTAAAAATAGGTTTTACGTTTTTGCACCTAGAAACGCGTAAAAGAAAGTAAGTACAACGTAAATGCAGCCCCGTGTACCCCGTACAAACGACAGTACGTACAGACTTGGGGGGTCCAGGGAGCGGCAGTTAGACGCGCTGGAATGCGTAGAAAACGAACTTTCGTTCCCTGCCGTCGTTGCCCCTGTCGTGGGCGAGGTGAGCACTGTGTGGCAGGTGCTGGAGCTGATGGAGGGCTGATCATTGTACCCGGCTTTCATCATGTAGCCTGGATGTCCCAGCGAGCCACAAAACGTATAAATAGCCGTAAAGTTAGCCCCTTTCGCGCATTTACATTATCACGTGTAAAAACATAAAAGCGTAAACATAAAACCGTAAACGTAAAAACCAAGCCTGAATGCACATGTCATCGTTTCAATGCTATCAGTGCTTTCTGCCAGATATTTCCAAATTTTCACAGAGAAAATCTTACCAATTGATATATTTTCACTCCTCATTTAATTGTGCGAAATGGATAGAGTCCATGTGTCACTGTTTCACATAGAAAGAAATTGTGTAATATCAACCATTTTTAGCGCGATTTGACCCACTGTTATGGACTATGGAACCGCCTAGCGATGGCACGCTGGGAGTCCAAGCTGTGGAGTCCACAGTTTGGAACCCGCACCCACCACCACGAAGCAGCTGTACACAAAGCACGTACGTCCGACACAAGTGTCTCTCGGTGTCTTGCTGCCTGTTCTTATCTACAGAGCAGCCCACATCTCTACTAGTATAGAATAGTATTCAGAATGACAAAGTACAAAAAATTGTGAATAACTTGTGTCCAGTTAGATTCTAATACACATACATCCCCGCCTGGCCCCCTCGGAATTCGCTTTCATCATGCCTCAATCTGCAGTATCAGGTGCTAAACAGTCCATAAATTGATATGGTTTGCGTTCACCAATGACAAATCACATCGAGCGGCTGGAAGCGCCGCTCCAGAATCGTCAAATATGGACAGGGGAGTGCCGGTATACATACCCCGTCACCTTGGTGACGGAATCATGCAAACAGAGGAAGTCCGAGGGAGAATCTTGCTAACTCTCATATGCAGCAGAATTGCATAAAAATATGGGCTGGTCAGGAAAAACCCCAAGGACTTGCCTCATCGCTTTTTGCGACAGGATTATTAGTATAGATCTGTTGGCGTTGAACGCGGGCAGGATGTTGGACCCCCTGTGCGCACGGGTCCATTATGGAAGGCGCTATGTCAATTCTGTTATGCTTAGCATTAATTTGACGTTAAGCTCAGACCCCACCCCCACCCCAACTCAACCACCACCCTCCTTAGCGTCAGTCATTATGTCGATGCAAGTATGACTCAGCAGCGATATGTGATAGTGATATGCAATTTCTAGGTGGTTTTGAGAACAAGAGGTTATCAAAGCTGTGTTGATTTTAGTGGGTGGTTAATTGGGATTTTAAATGGCATTTTAGGCGAGGCGGGACGCCTTAATTGTTATAGATTGATCCATTTTATGGGCTTTTGAAGAGACCCTTTTCACTAGGAAAAAAAGGCCAAACAACACGTGTCCAAACGTGTAAGAAGTTTGCGGGTTTGTGTTACTTTTGTGTTCCAGAGTGCAGAGCAGTGATGAAATGCATAAATATGTGTTCACAGAACGTGTTATTTGGTCCTTTTTCTGCTATTGTTTCTGAACATCAAACATTTGCAGGTGGTTTAGGAATACGTTATAAGTTGTTTCTCGCTGATCCGCGGCGCTTTTAGGTATCTTTCCTCCTTATGTCGATTTTGTTGCCATTGCGTAAACTCTTAGTGTCACAGGTCTAGAACCCTGAACCCCACATCACCCCCAGCATCAATTTGGCGCTAAGTGTAACAAAATAGTCATGGTGTCTTCCTTTACTATTTGGCTGTGCTTGGCCAACGGCCTTGCAGTTTTTCCGTTTACTCAACTTGGCACTAGCTGAGTGGACCAGACAAGAGTTTAATATGGCTCGCCATGGTGGCACGTGGCTTAGAGTCATTTTCGAAAACTGCCTGATGGAGCAACTCTCGTGACAAAAAAGTATTCAGCAAGCACAGGTGGCGTGGTTTTCGGTTCATTGCGGGCGAGGCTCCCACCGCGGCGCCCAATTCGGCCTGGATGGGCCTCCTCCGCCGGATGACCGGCGGGCTGTCTAGGGCGCTCGCTCCTTCGGGGTGCACAGTGTGGGCCCAGGCCTGTGGATGGCTGGACGCAGGGCAGCCGTGCGCACAGTGGGTGCGCGGCGGCATGCGGCTTGGAGGTGCTACCGCTGGGTGTGCAAGTGGATGAGAGAAACGGAGTTACAGTCTGACGGGTGGTCACCCCTTTGTGGGGTTGGCCCCAGCACGGATCACGTGACAATGCGGCCGTTGGGCCTATACGACCGGCAGAGGGAGTCTAAAGTACTAGATATATATCTATCAATAACTCCTCTACCGCTAACCCAATGGAGGTGGTTCAAGAACCCATGAGTTCTTAATGGACTCTACTATCATATGATATATTCAGTCGCATTGTTCATTATACTGTAGCCTCCTAGTAATCCAATTACTAGAGAAACATACTACCCCCTGTGTTTTACACCACAGTACTCCCCCCTGGGGGTAGTTTCGCCCTTGAAACCTCAAGCTAACCAGTGGACCTAATCATCCTCTATTGGTTTGTCTCTCTTGATCATTTTCTTCAATTCCTTTGGGTGGGTAAAGTTGCCCTCTGGAGTCCAAGAGGCGTCATCAATCGAATAGTCCTTGCAGAGGACCAAATACTCCTTGTGCCTCCTGGTACTGGGACCCCCCACCGCCAACGCAGCAATTTCTCGATATCATACGGCTCGTCATTCTTGGGCTCCAACTCCTCTACCTGACCAGACATAGTGGGTTGCATCCATGAGTTGGTTGTGAAAGGAGGCAACAAGCTGACATGGAAAACATTGTGAATCTTCCACGCTTTGGGGAGCTCAAGCTTGTAGACCACTTGTCCCACTGGACGGGTAATAAAAAATGGCCCAACGAACCTTTTCTTCAGCTTGCGGATCGGTGCGTTCTTCAAGTTCAGATGCTCTGTTGAGAGCAACACCTGATCCTCACTATTGAACCTTTGTTCCCTTCTCTTTTGGTCGGCATGTGTCTTCATACGATCTTGAGCCCTGCTCAAGAATTTGGCGGGCGTCGAGAAATTCCTCTTCATCCACTCGCCAAACTGATTAGCTCCCTCAATCAGAGTAGAGTCACTGTCGCAGATGAGGTCTGCCAGTGTACAGGGATGGTACCCATAATTCAAATAGAGTGGCATATACCCAGTTGCTTGTGTTGAACTATTGTTGATAACGAATTCAACGGTGGACAACGGTCGTTCCCAGCTCGATCCCTCCTGCCCGGCATGCAGGGTGCAGCGCAGCAGCATCTCCGCCACCCTGTTCATTGCCTCTATTTGGCTATCTATCTAAGGGTGGTAGGCACGGGACATTGCTATGTGAAGGTTGTTGGTGTGGGACTCCTGTCCTCTTTGAGCCGCGGACCCGCCTCGCCAGGCACCAAGGTCCTTACGGGGACCTAGGCGGGACCAACCCAACCTATTCCCATATCGTATAAGTGGGTTGGGGATATATGACAATACCTTGGGCAGGGCGTTCCCCACACCAAGGGGCCGTTGGTAGGGCGTCCCCCACATCAGGCCGGTGTGCGTAACATTTGTCCCCCTCAGGGAGGTGGGACGTCCCCGTCCCAATACGGTGATATGGGAATAGATGCATGCGTGGCCGGTAGGCTTGCAGTTTGTAACAGCTGGCTGTGCATTTTATCACATACCCAGTTACTCATAATGTGTGAACACGTTTATATTGAAGAGGAAAAGAGTGGTTGTTACATGGACAATGTGCCTGCTGACAACCCTCATTAAAACTCTTCCTTCAACTTACCAGCTGGAAAGTTCAATATCCAACTAATGTACATATAGTACAATAACTTGTCGGCCTAAATATGACCTCTCGGTTTGCTAGAGTTCAGGAAAAGTCGACAACGCACAGGGGCTACCTTGTGGGCCTGCCACGTCCTCCAACAATCTGCCATGCACGGCCTCGTCCTTGCGGAACATAGCTAGGCTGGCGGCCTCGTCCGTGCCCACGGTCGGAAGTCCGTACCAGCAGGCTGTCACTCTAGACTCGTTCCCCACTCATGATTGCAATGGACATTGCATTCATATATCCGAATTGCGAGTGGGATCTTGCACCCTGGTATCCAGTATTTTTTTGGGCCCAGCGGAGCATTGCCTGCAATAGCAACACATATTTGCTCATATCAACATGTACATCTTGTACTGTGTGTATTGCGACCAGTTTGCACTTGCATCACATGAGTTCTGCTATTTTCAAATGCTTGAACCAGTTCCTGAGCATTTGCAACTGCTTTTGTTGATTCCTAACTGTTATGTTCATGTCCATAACCTAGCCATTTGACAAGGTACTCAATAGAGTCTTGCCGTCGGCTGCGTTTTTTGACTCTTTTGTCAAGAATACATTCAACTTCATACTCCAATTCCCCTTCGATCTCAATAGGGACTGGGGGTGGCTGTACTCTGCCACTAACCTTATACGGCTTGAGTTTTGATACATGGAAGATTGGATGTATCTTACTCATGCTATCCGGAAATTCTAGCCGATATGCGACAAAACCTATCCGGTCGAGGATGGTGAAGGGCTCAATCCACTTCGGCAATAGTTTCCGTATTCCCGGGTGCTCGAGGGTAATGAGTTGTGTTGAAAGGAGGACGTTATCTCCTTTATCATACGACACTTCCCTTCGATGGCGATCAGCATGCTTTGACTGCCTGGCCCGTACTTTCTCTAAGCACTCTTTGGCTCCTTTCAGTGTTGTTTGGACACAGTGATCGAATCGTGTCACGGCTGGTAATCCCTCCACGAGGCTTACCATTTCGCCTCAAATAAGGATGTTGTGCCCCTATCAATAGCCACTGCCAAGCCGCAGGTATTCGGATTGTCATAGCCTTTCAAAGGCTTCCGAATTTGTGCCCCAAGAGCTAAGGGACTCCTTGGGTGTCGACCGTAGTTGAAATAGAACGGGGTCTCTTGGGTTGAATTGTTCTTCGAGTTGTTCATTGGAAACTCGGCTATAACTAATAGTTCGTCCCATGCGTCTTGATCAGAATACGTATAGCTACGTAAGTAATCCTCCAGAATCCGATTCATGACTTCGGTCTGGCCATCTGTCTGCGGATGGTACACAATGCTCATGTTGAGCTGCACTCTCCACCTTTCCGCCAGGTACCGGTAAAACCTAGAAATGAACTGAACATCCCTGTCAGACACTATGGTAGAGGGAAGACCGTGGTGCCGTATAACATTATGCACCAGTAAATCTGCCGCCCCTTCTGTGGAGACTTTGGTCATAGTGGCTGCGAGGTGCACCATTTTGGTCAGCCTATCGATGAACACGACAATGGTATTGTGACCTCCCTTAGTATTTGGCAGTTGAGTAATGAAATCCATAGACAATTCAGTCCATGGCTCCTCAAGAATGCCCAATGGTTGTAGTAAGCCTGGGGTCTTCTGATGAGAATACTTAGCCTGTTGATAAACCAGGAAAGTATCAACATATAGTTGTATCTCTCGTCGCATTTTAGGCCACCAGTAATACCGCTGAACTAAGTCCAGGGTTTTGGCTTGACCAAAGCATCTTGCACTTGGGTGGTCATGAGCCAATTGGCATATCTCAGTCCGCAGACTAGCTGGTATATATACCTGCTTGCCTCGCAACCATAAGTCGTTTGTACAGCGCAACTCTTGCTACTGTTTTATAGACTCAAGCTGGGGATCGTGGCTGTAAGCCTGATGGATCCTAGAGGCTAAGTCTTCTGCCTCTACCATCCTTTCTAACCGTTGCCCTTTTTCCTGCTTGTGCATTGCCCGTAAGCCACATATAGCCAGTTGACTTTTCCTCCTAGCTTCCTGTTCACCAGGTGTAGGTGGGATTCTAGAAAGTGGGTCTGCCACATTCTTTCGCCCTTGGCGATATTCCCAATCAAAGTCAAATTGTTGTAGGATTTCTGACCATCTGGCCTGCCGCCTGCTCAGCTATGGTTGTGACTTCAAGCATATCAATGGGCAATGATCCGTCACCAGTTTGAAATGTGTACCCTCCAAGTAACATCGCCATAACTGGACAGCATGCACAGAAGCTAGTGCTTCCTGGTCTGTCACACTGTAATTCAACTCTGCAGGGAGAAACTTCCTGCTAGCGTAACAGACCGGATGATTGTCTTGCATTAGGACTGCTCCCACAGCAGTTTGGGATGCATCCGCAATAACCTCAAAGGGTTTATTGGGGTCAGGCATTTTGAGCAAAGGTGCTATTGTCAAGCATTCCTTTATATGCTCGAAGGTTGCCTGGCACTTGGCCGTCCATTCCCACTTGCCATTCTGCTTGGTCAAGTCAGTCAAGGGGGTTGTCATTTTCGAATAGCCCTAGATGAACTTTCGAAAATAGTTGGCCAAACCAAGGAACTGCAGAACGTGCTTCACGCACTGCGGTACATGCCAGTTCTGTATTTTTTCTGATCCCTTCTGGGTTCAGGGCGTATGCCTTCTTGAGACACAATATGCCCTAAGTAGGAGATCTCCTCCTTATTGAACTGGCATTTGTGCAAACGGCAGTACAACTTCTGCTGCCGTAGCACTTCTAACAGCTATTTAAGGTGTTGTAAATATTCCTCCGCAAATTGGCTAAACACCAGGATGTCGTCCAAGTAGACCAGGACGTGTTTGCCAATTTGGTCACCAAAGATGTGGTGCATTGTCTACTGGAAGATTGTTGGGGCACTTGCGGGTCCAAAAGAAAGCATCTTAAACTCATATAAGCCCAAAGCATCACAAACGCCGTTTTGGCACAATCGGCCTTGTATATCCAAAGGTGATAGTACCCTTGTTGCAGATCAATTGCTGAGAAGACTTTAGCGCCCTGTAGGTGATCCAACAGGGTATCTATCCTCGGAATGGGCCACTTATTGTTGATAGTGGCCTTGTTCAAAACCCGATAATCAATGCACATTCGGAGGCTGCCATCAGGCTTAGGTACAAATAGTACCGGGGCCCCAAAGGGGCTGCTGCTCTCCGCAATAAGACCTTTCCGCAAAAGGTAATCCACTTGTTCCCTTATCTCATTCATCTCCTTGAGACTATACCAGAAAGCTAGCCACTTTACCGGTTTGGTCTCTTCTTCTAAGGGAATGGTTAGGGCAACACCCCGATCTGGGGGAAGGCCAGCAGGTAGTTCCTCAGAAAAGAGGTCTTATATTCCTCCAGTAATGCAGATATCTTGTCAGGATCGACAAGGGCTGATGTGGTCTCTCGACCTTGCTGTGTCACGGCTGTGGCCAGAGGGCCTGGTGCATCCCCCTCAGGGAGATCGCCAACCCGGCAAACCAAAACCAAATGGAGAGGAGATCATCACCAGTAGGCGTGATGGGCATGGCCAAAAGAACATAAGTGGCCCAAACGACGGACAGTCGGAGGGGCGGAAGGAACACCCGAAGGGGGTGCAGAAATAGAAGCACCATTCAGGGAACCGCGGATGATGATCTCACGACCAGGGGAAACCACCCGAATGTGCCCACAATACTAATCAATGATACGGGCGTGCTCATAGAGCCAATTATCGCCAAGAATAATGTCATAATCATCGGAAAGATCAATAACAACACAACGAATGATATCCTTATAACCTTGGATGGTTAAAAAAATGTTGACGACTCCCAAAGAGGGGAGTGCTGTGCCATCGGCTAGGAGGACCTCCAATTCAGGAGGGTCCTGTGAAACATTCGCAGGGGCAGAGAACTCAGTGGGATCGACCACCTGACGAGTGGCGCGGGCTAGGCACTGCAACCAATGTATCCGGCATAAATGCCGATTGGAGGCCACTGAGGGCTGCTTAGAGTGTAACCCCAGTCGTCGGCAGCAAACCAGTGTAATGTAAGCAGTGCCCGTAGTGCCAGTGTCAAAAAGGATTGACGTGGGTTGATGACTAACACGGCCTGTAAATGTCAGCCGGGGATGGTCAGACGTCACTCCACGAGTGCACTGACCTGCAACTCCCTCTGGGGGTTCATAATACACATTGACTGACCAAGGGATACCAGCCATGGCAGTACGACCTGATTGGTCGACGGACAGTTGGGTGAGCAACCGTGTACCCTTGGGATAATGTACCAGTGTGCACATTTTCCGTAGGCGTGGCAACTGTCCAGGTGTGGTTGCTGGCAGTCTCTCAGTTGCGCTACTGGAGCAGGTGTTCTGTGAAACACCGCCATGCAGGTAGCAAGATACACGCACTATTCTTGGTGGGGTTCTTTGCATATTCTGCAAAGTAATGTTCCAGGAAGGGGGTGGCTTTCTGGAACAGTGGATTGAGCCAGACAAACTCATTCTGCAAGGGCTGTGTCAAAAAGCTCTTTGCAGTTGAGCAAAATCGCTCACAAAGAGCGTTATCCCCTATGGGATTAGTGCAAGCATCCAATGTGAACTTGTAGGCTACCAGGGGTTGGATGTGCTGAAAGTGCTCACGACGGAGCATGTGGTCAGAATGGACTGACTGCATATCACTACCCTCCTGGGCTGTAGAGTCATTGAGACTCCTCGTTTGTTGTTTCAGACCGGCTAATACATTCACTGTAGTCATTTTAGGTACAGGTACCGCAGGTGCAACAATTTGCCGGTAGTTCATAGGCTGCTTTCTCAAAGTGTGATATTTTACATTACTCTTTTGCACTTGATGGCAAATTGAATTCACAGTAATGTGACGTGCTTTACTCCACTTCATCGGTGGGGATCTCACTTTCATCAGTGGCAATGTTCCGCGCTGATCACAAGTACCATCGGACAGATGCCCAGCGGGAAATGGCTTGAAGCACCAGTAGCATCGCCCCGCCCGTTTTACCACCTTGATAGTGGTCTCCTTGAGTTGGGAGGTACTTGTGACGGGTTTGCCCTCCATAGGATCACGGATGGCCTCAATGGGCTCGTACCCGTGATCTGCTTGGGCTTTCCCCTGCACAGCCACATTTGAAACCTTGCGAACCGGTACTCCACAAACTCTGGGTTTCGTATGGAGAATTGGTTTCCCCCATTATCAACCTTCAAAGCATGATGCTTTTGGATGATCCAAATCACTCCAAGGTTATTGCTTGTATTGCTTTTGCCAATGCCGCTGCTATTTTGATGAGAACCATATGATTTGTATTCCTGGTCATATGTTGGTGCCACTTTATATAAATGCACCCTCAGGCTGGCATAAGTGGTCCATTGCTCATCGTCTTTATTTAACAAGCACTTTTGCTTGATATCAGGATGTAGGCCTATGAATAATGCATGCAGTTTGGAAAAGTCATCTAAATCTTTCTCACACTTGAGAAACATTTGTTCCAAAAGCTGCATGTATTTGATAGTATCGGGACCCGAGGTCCCTGCCTTTGTAAAGGCTGCTACCTCTGATCGAATTTCGAAGTCTGAGCATTTATGGTCATAAAGTGTCTCCATCCCATACTTAAACTGTTCCCATGACAGTTGAAAGTCGGGCCTTGAGAGCACTTCTGCATCAATAGTCACTCCCCATAAGTGACCTAATTGCACAAGCAGGCTATGCTTCACCGACTCTTCAAGAGTGTTTAGTGCTATCCATCCCTATTGACTATGGGGTGCAACAGCGGCTTTGAAATACATGATGATTTCCTTCAACCACTTTGTCAAGGCTTGCTTGTCCTCATTCCATTTAGGTGGCTTAATGCCTTGACTATTCATTTTTGGCATGCTCACCTGCACTTCCCTCTTGGGCTGCAAAAACACAGGAGCAAAAGGAACCTCTTGGGCAGTGGTCAGGTAACCCTGGCCTAACCCTAGGTATCTAGGACCAAAAGGGTTGCAGTCCTCTGTTGGGGGCAGAGGCCCATCGATCGCCATGTGGAGGCCAGCTGCAACGGAGGCCATTTGCTCCTAATGTGATGGCTTTTGGGCCTACATGTACCGCGGCTGCAGTTCTTCAAACAACACCTCCCCTTCCTCTTCATCTTCTTTAGTCCACTGACGGAATGGAGAGGGTGGTCAGTACGGCGTTGCCAATTGTGGTTGTCTGGTAGCGGGCAAGGAAGACTGTGGTCCTTGCTGTGCCTGTGGTGCTATGTGTGGCTGCAGCTGAGTGGCATACCCCTGCTGTTCAGGACCAAACGAAGACATGGCCTGCAACACATCGATCTTTTGCTGCATTGTATAAGGTTGCTGCAGCTCTCCCACTGCTCATGTTTGGCCCATTGTAAAGGGCCGGGTAGTGACAGGCGCTGGCTGAGGTGCCTATGGGATTGGTATGCTTGAGACAACCTGTCCTTGTGGTTCTCCCTCATGGGGTATCCTTCTGCCCATTCTCTGAACTGCGTGCCACTCCGTGGCTGCCTCTTGGAGATCTGGAATGTGGATCTCCAAGGATTTTTCTCGTACCTCAAAATTGAGGCATAAGCATGTAGGTATCCTCCTCAGTGCATCCGGAGGGACTGCTGCCCAGTAGGGTGCCTTTCCGCGTCTAGGGTGGTAGTAGCCCTTGTAGTATATACCACCACAGGTGCCATGAAAAGCGCCGATCGTGTCCCAGTATCCGTGGACATTTTGAACCACGGGTACTCGTACTCTGGGAGTTGGTCCTGTTGTTGCTCGTTGGGGTTCCTTTACCTGGTACTGCTATCGTTGCCTGTGGTAATGTGGTTAGCAACCCGTTGGTTTTCTTGTTCTGCCGAGCGGAGCTCGGCCCGTCGCCAAAGTCGTGGAGGCCGTATGCGGAGCGAAGCGGAGCAGGCCGGAACGACTTGTGCGTAAGGGCCGAGCGTAGCAAGGCCTTTAGCCGGGAAACGGGTTTGGCCAAAATGGAGACGCTTAATGAAAACAATGACTTTCATTATTTGGCCGCCACATGTAAGAGCGCCAGGCGGCGGTGCCGATTGTAGTTTGATTGTTCTGGAACGCCTGCCTCCCTGCCTCCTCGAGCGCAGCAGCCGTGCGCCTCGGACGGGACCGCACAGAGCGGCCGTCACCCATGGGCCAGAGAGAGCCCAGGATACGCCGTCAGGCCGAGGACGACCACGCTTCCACTGGAGAGGCCCTAGAGCGCGGGCCAGGGTACCTGGACACGGCCAAGGGGGGACCGCGCCGACATTGCCTCTGATAGGCAGGGTCAGGTTTACCCATTGTATACTTGATCTCATGGGTGACCTGACCAGCATTGCTCTCCCCTTGCAGGGGGGCTTGAGCCTGCTATTGAGGTTGCTACTATTGCTGCTGAGCACGTTGAAATTCCTTGAACTTCATGAATTCAGCAAACTCGTCCTTTCCCAAGGTGGCCAGCAGTTGGGCTTGTCTATCAGCCTCCGCTCTGGCTTTTTCCAATGCCTCCTCTCGTCTCTTCACAGTGGGAAAAATTCCCTGCCGCTCTAGAGGAATGGGACTGGCTGGTGGGCCTGTTGAGCCAACATACACAACCTCGTCATGTCCAGCAGAATCACCAAATTCGGGCTGCATCTGGACATGAGGTGTAGGTTAAGGTCTCCTGACAACTTTGTCAGGGATTTTACCTGAATCTTTCTTCGCCGCCACTTTGGGCTTGGATACCTTCTCAGGCTGTTCTATCTTCTTCGGACTTGGGGCCTTCTTAGGCCAAGGTGGTGCTCCTAAATGGGCCGGCCGATTTACCCTGTTGTCACCACTACTTGACTCATCAGCCCATCGGGGCTTTCTTTGAGTTATTTCCTCCTTACGGGGGGCTTGTTTCATCAGCGCTTTCTCAAGCTCCTTGAAGGCTCTGGCTTGAGTAGCAGGGTCAGTTCATCTATGACTTCTACTGGCTCAACCCGCTGGGTCATTTGGCCTCCGCCTGCAGACACAAGGCGACGGCAAAAATCAGCTCTCCGCTATCGTCTCCGGGCTCGCCTATGTTCTTATTTCTCGGGATTTAATTGTTTATCCCTTTCCCAATGCAGAGCTTTTTGCTCTCTATGTTGATGACCTCTACGAGCCTTATGCTCATCGAGTTGTTGGGTACGAGCAAACCGATCTCGGTTGTGTGCATGTCTCCTCTCCTTCTCCATCCTATACACTCGTGCCCTTGTGGACATGTCTCCCGGTAATGGGGATGCGCAGAATGAGATGGACAATTCTGATATCTCCTCCCACCTTTCGTGGGGATCTTGTGGGTTCGGCCTCTTAGGGCTGCCTTCGCTCAAATCCCATGGCGTTGGGATGTGTCTCAACGCAAAGGCCATCTTTTCAGACCACTTTGGGTCCTCTCAGGCGATTTGATCTATCATTCTGGGGCCATATCACCGTTGGATCTTCATCAACTGTGCGGTGGTCAGTCTCATCCCAAACTTTTCAGAGGCCAATTTCCAGCCTTCATCCACGTCACTTAGCCGGTCACTGTGGAATCTTGTCCACACAACTCGGCATTTTTGTTGCCGACTGTAAGGATTGTCGGCATCTGGCTCAAAGTCCAGTACCCGCTCTTCCTCATTTGGTCCCCATTCCAGCAAAAGCCGGTCTTCGAGGACTCCATTCTGGGCTTCTTGGCCTGCCCGGGCTTGGCCCATATACAGCACGGGCACTCTCAGTGAGCGACTCATCGCTAGTCCGATCACTGTCGCTCGGTGTTTTAACACACACTTGCGACTTCACCCGTTTGACGAAGCCACTACCCGACGGTCCTGGTCTATTAGCCGAGGGGTCTCACACATTGGCCAATAAGCCTGTGATGTCGGCCCATAGGCCCGTATTTCAGGACCTTTTGGCCTGCCACCTCCAGTTTTCACCTGCTATGGGGCTCTTGCGCTTTGCGCTTGCTTGTCGGACGGTCTTCCAGTCCTTGCTTCCTTGAGCTTCTGGAATCGTCGGCATCTTTGCCCCCATTGGACTGGGCACCCTCTCGGGTTGCTTGGGCTGCTTCACGATCTGCTCCTTGGCTTCACGTGCGTGCTCCTTCTACTTATGTAGCCGGTTGCTGAGGCTGGCTACGTGCTCTTTTGCCAAAGCTTAGGCGACATCGGCCTCTTGGCCCTTATCCTTGGCCTTCTTCAAGGCGATTTCATGCCGCCTAGCTTCTTTCTGCACGGAGGCCGCAGCGATCTCCCGCTGCGCAATCCGGGCTATTGTATCCTGGTCGTGCACCTCCTGTGCCTTGACCGCAGCGGATGCGGCCATCTTCTCCAGGAGAGCGATAACTCCTAGGTCTTGTAGTAAGGCGGCCATCTTCTCGGTCGCCGCCTCTTCCTGGCTTCCTTTGGCCTTGGCTTCCGCCATGGGCTGGTGTTCAGCTTCCTCCAGCGCTTGGCTTGCCGAAAGCCCCGGTTGGTCCTCTCGGACTGGCTCAACCTCCATCACGCCCTCTCAGGCTGCATCTTCCCGTTGACCGACCCCAGTTGTCCGTCTCCCCTCTCGGGGTGTTGAGGTGCCCTCTCGGGCTGACGAGTCCGAATCCTCGGCCTCCATTGCGGAGGAGGCCGGGGAGGGCCGGGCTTGCTTTTGGCCCAGTCTTTGTGTCCGGCGCGGTGGGCCACCCTCAGGTGGCTCCAAAACCAAATGCTACGTGAAGGT